>JADBJO010004408.1:0-17500 GCA_016801955.1 Conus betulinus | reverse complement strand
AAGCTTTCGCCATGAGGTCTTATATGCCCTTTTGAAGAGGATCCCAGGTACATCCTTTCCTGCTACCAACAGGAACTTCCCCTGACCCAAAGTCCGTTCGGAATTAAATCAACACACAGAGGAAAACAAATCATCATCCGTTTCTAGTTGTTCCCATACACTATGTACAATTCCCACCCGAACGACATGCTTCACTCATCATCAGTGGTCGAACCTCTGCAGGGTAGTGGGGGGGGGAGTGAAACTGATGCACGTTGGGGGGGGGGTGGTGGGGGGGGGGGGGTTGTGCTTTGTGGGCATATTGTTGTTAACGGTTATCAAATGGGTTGGGGTGTGTTCCCAGGTATTCTGTTGTATCCTAGTGAGGGGCAGAGGTGTCGGCGGTGCGTTTCTAGGTGCCGGGGGTGGTGGTGATGGAGAATTTGGGGGGGACCGGGGGGGGGGGGTGCTCGGGGCGGGGGCGTCGTCGCGTTGGCGTGGGGGGTTTTCGGGCGCGGGGGCTAAGGCCTGCACCCTGGGACTGAAGTGGCAGGGGGGGGTTACGCTATCTCAGCTAATGGGTTGCGGGTGGGGGGGTTGGGGGACAGGGAGGGAGGGGTTGGTTGGGGGTGTGGTGAATGAGAGAGCCGAAAAGAGTTGGAGCCAGCCGCCACCCCGCAAAAAACCCTGTCTTTGAGACGCACGGGTAGAGACCCGTCCTTAGCAGTCAGCACAACATAGCCTGTTGGTGACGACGCGGTCCATGGGGGAGTGGGGGTCTTTTAGGGGGCCAAGCAGGCAGTAGTGGCCGGCACGGGTGGGAACGCTGGTTTTGGCGGGACGGCCGGGGTCTGAACGGATCTCTGTCTAGCAAAAGACGCCCCTCTCACAAACCAGGTTAAAGTAATGTCCATGCATTGTTTCTCGTATTTATTGGTGGGGAAATAAGCTCATATGTTAAAAGAAACAAAAATATCTCTGATTTCCTGTATACTGTAAACTTGTTTGTCCCGTCAATGTCTTTTCACCGCTAATGTCTTAGATGGGGTGTCTCCCGACAATAATTGGGTTTTGTTGGGGGACAGTTCTTGGATTACGGGCCGTAATTTCACTAACGCTAGCTGTGGCTATTGGCCATCAGAAAAAAGCTACTCATTAAGGCGGGGGTCAATTTGCATATTTGGGTGAAAGTTCGGGGAATACCACAGGAACAACGCGGTGGGGTGGGTTGTTTGTGGTGGGGGTGTGTGTGTTGGTGGGTGTGTTGTGTGGGTGTTGTGTGTGTTGGGGGTGTTGTGTTTTTGTTGTGTTGTTGTTTGTGTGTGTGTGTGGCGTTTGTGTGTTGTGTGTGGTGTGTGCGCGCTCGATCGGCGTGCGGCGTGTGCGTCCGTTGTTTGCTGGTGTGCGTGGCGTTTCTGGTGCGGGGTGCGTGCGTGTTATGTGTGATGTGTGTGTGTGTGTGTGGGGTGGTGAAGCGATAGGAGGGGGATGAGGAAGTGTCGGATGAGGGTGTACGGATAAGGGAGACGGGTGGGGGAGGGTGTGGGTGAATAGGGAATTGCAAGAACAAAGAAGAGGGGGGTGTGGTGGGGGTATGGGTTGGGGTCTTGTGGTGGCGTGTGGTCTTGTTTGCTTGAGTGGGGGGGGTTGTTGGGGGGCTCGCGGGGGGCGGGGGGGGCTGCGGCGGGCGGGGGGGGCTCGGGGGGGGCGCGGGGTGCGTGGTGGGGGGTGTGGGTGGGGGTGTGGGTGGTGGTTGTGTGGGCGGGTGGTTGTGGGTGGGTCCATGTGTGTGTGTTGTGTGGTTGGTGGTTGTGGGGTGTGTGGTGTTGGGGTTTGTGTGTGTGTGCTCTCGTGTTTGGTCGCTGCGCGCGCCGGCGCCCTTAGTGTGTATATATGTGTTCTCGCGCGCGCGGGCGGGTCGCGCGCGAGCGGAGGGAGGGATAGAGATAGAGAGAGAGGGGGGGGGGAGGTGGTGGGGGGTATAGATAGAGATAGAGAGAGATTACAAAACAAAAAAAAAACATTTAAAAGGACAAGAAGCAGTAATTGAATCTTACTAGAACAGGGGGGGGCCAGACACATTGAATACACTTATATGAACTCTACAATAATGTTTCAAACAAATCACAGGATACCTATCGTGAAGACCCGAATGCGGGGCTGGTCATATACGTATTACTCTCTTTCGTAGTCCTATGCGTCATCAGCCGTCGTCTTCGTTATCTTCATCCTTCTCCTCCCTCCAGTTCTCTTCCTCTCCCTTTGTACTTTTTCCTCTTCTTGGTCCCTTCTCTTCGTTTTTTTTTTTCGTCTTTTTTTGTTTTCGTTTTTTTTCTCTCTCTCTCTCTCTCTCTCTCTCCTCTCTCTCTCCATTTCCTCGTTCTTCGTGTTTTCTCTTGGCTGTTATATTTTTTTGTTGTCCTTGTTCTTGTAGTTGTTTTGTTTTTGTTAATGTCTGTGTTGTTGCCCGTCCATCATTCTTCTTGTTCTTGTTCTTCTTGTCTTCTGTTCTTGTTCTTGTCTTGGTTCTTGTTCTTCTTCTTCTTCTTCGTCTTCTCTCTTCTTCCTTCTTTCTTCAATCATCAGCTCTGCTTCTTTCTTCTCATCATCATCATCACACCATCATCATCAATCACCATATTCTCTTCTGTTCTTCTCTTTGCCTGCACCAACTCCACACACACACACACACCACACACACACACACACACACCACACACCACACACACACACACACAAACAAACAAACCCAACCAAACAAACAAACCAACAAACAACCGCACACAAACACACACACACGGAGTTTATTTTTCTTTACTTATTTTTTTCATTGGATTGCCCCCCTCCTCCCTTTTCTGTGATGCCACTAGGATTGCAATCTGGGTCAGGGGAGAAACTCGTCGTGGCTTCCCTTGCCCTCCTTTGCTGACCTGTCAAGGAGCGGGGCAGGGATGGGGGTAGGGAGTGGGGGATGGGGGGCGAGGAGGAATGGGGTAGGATGAGAGGCACAGAACGAGGAAAAGGAGATGCGATAGGTGCAGGAGAGAGAGAGAGGAAGAAGAGGAGAGAGATTGAGAGCCCCTTATAGATTGAGAGAGAGAGAAGATAGAGAGCCGGAAGAGAGATGAGGATGAGGAGGGGAGGGAGGAGGAGGGGAGGAAAGAGGAGGAGAGAAAGAGAGGAGATGGCGGAGGAAGAGGAGGAGGAGAAGAAGATCAACACACAAACAACAAAATTTTTTTACAATACCCCCCTCACCCTCAACAACAACATCAACCAACAACAACGCAGCAACAACACAGCAACAACAAAAAACACAGCAAAAACATTACCAGGACAACAATAGCTGCATTACCCATGATGAAAGAAGAAGAAGAAAGAGAAGACCGAGAAGAATGAAGACCGAAGAAGAAGAAGAAAGAAGAAGAAACGAGACAAACAACAAACAACAACAACAACATCGACGGACAACAATTGTTCTCAGCTAAATTGCCTGAAAGACGGCTAATAACACCCCGCAACCCTAGCATTAGGGGTCGGAACAGCAAAGATCTGTGAAATAAGTGGCCCGCAGACGTTTCACCCGCTTATATCCATCATTTTCGTGGAAGGGTTGTTCAGGTTCAGGAAGAACCCTGGAAGCCGAGAAAGATAGAAGTGAAGGTCTTCTGGGGCTTTGAAATGCTCATTTTCCTGAAGAGATACTGACCTACCCCCTACCCAGGTTTGAAGAGCACGGAACCAGCAGGCTGCACGCTTTTTGCACCTCTCAACATTAGAGTTTTTAGAAAGGCCCACGGATATTATCATGTGAATTAGTGTACTATCTATGGTGTGGGCAGAGGACAATTACTTAGGAGAGCGAATCAGTTCATCTTCGAGTCGTCGTCTTCGTCTATCGTCTAATGATCTAAGGCTGAGCGAATTTGTCTTGAAGAGGGACAGGGCTTGTTTGCTTCTCCAGACCCAGCTGGCGAGAAGTGTCCGCAGATGGGCTTAGGTTAGATTGAGTGGGGACGGGGAAGGGATCGGGGTATATTAGTCGTTTATTTTTCTTTTCAAGCTCCACCGATCTTCAATACCGGTGGAGTATAGAGGTGGGGGTGATGGGGTGGAAAGTGTTAACAAGGGTGTTGTTAAGCGAGAGAGAAAACGGGGGATGGATTTACCCAAGGTATGTCCAAGATGCGGCCCTCACCCGCCCCCCCCCCCCCCCCGCCAAAAATTCTTTTCCCCACCATCTTTTCCTCAACATCCTTGTCCTCACTCCTTCATCACCAACACAGACATCCCTCGTCTATAGGATTCATGGGCTGAATAGACAACAAAGTGTTGGTCATTATCTCCCACGCCACCCCGCCTGTCTTCTCCCCTCTCTCTCTCTCATCTGCTCACATCTCTCCTCTCTCTCTCATCTCGGCCTTGCCCTCTCTCTCTCATCCGTGCTTTCTCCCCTCAATTACTCTCTCTGTCCTCTCTTTCTCTCGGCTCTTCCTCTCTCCTGTGCGGGTTATCTATTATGCTCTTCTCTCAGTCTGTGCTGACTCTCTCTCCTCTTCTCTCGCTCATCTCTTCTCTTCTGTCTCTCCATCTCTCTCTCTCTCTTCTTCTCGCTCTGGCGGCTCTCAGTTATCTCTCTCTGCTCTTCTCTCTCGCTGTGCTCTTCTTCTCTGTCGGATGCTCTTCTTTGGCGCTGTGTCCTCTCTCCCTCCTCTTGGCTGCTCGCTTCCGGTCGCTCTTCTGTTCTTTTCTAAACTTCTCGGGGTCCCCTCTCTTCTCTCCCTGTCCCTCTTTCCTCCTCTCTCTTCTTCCCCCGGCTCTCGTCCTCTCTCTCTCCTCTTTCGGCCCTTTTTCCCCCTCCTCCTCTCTTTCCCCTCTATTCTCTCTGCTCTGTGCTCTTCTCTCCTCTCTCTCTTCTTGGCATCTCTCTCTCCTTCTCCTCTGCTCTCTCTCTGGGCTCTCTCGCTCTTGCTCGCTCTCCTCTCGTCTCTTCTCACTCTCTACCTCTGCTCTTCTCGCTCTCGCTGTGCTCTTCTATCTCTCTCTGCTTCTTCTCGGCTCTGCTCTTCTCTCGTCTGTGCTCTCTCTCTCTAACTCTCTCCTATCTTCCTCTTCTCTCCCTCTCTCTCCTCTCTCTCTCTCTCCATCCTATCGCCTCCTTCTCCTCTCTGCTCCTCTCGTCTCTCTCTTCTCTTCTCCCCTCCTTCTCTCTTCTCCTCTCTTCTCTTCTCTCCTCTCAGCTTACTCCTCTCTCTCTCCTCTTCTTCTCTCTCCGTCTCGTGCTCTTCTCCCCCTCTTCCTCTCTCTCTCCCTACCTCTCTCCTCTCCACTCTCTCTCTCCCCTTTCTCTCTCCCTCATCGTCTCTTCATCTCTCTCTCTCTCCTCTCTAGCCTCTCTCTCACTCTCTCTCCTCTTTACAGACTTTCCCTCCCGACAATGAAAACCCTTTCAAATGACGTTGAACAATGCTGAACGGGAATTTCAACCAGGCCCACACTCCAAGATTACGCAGTAACCAATGTTCTGTCAACAGTAGCCAAGAAGAAGGAGGGGAATGGGGCCCCTGCGAGAAAGACCGGGGGCTTGCAAGCAAAGGGGAGTGGGGTCAGGAAGGCAACAAACTTAGAGACAATTGTCATCCGTCTGATATCGCACGTATTGGTCTTGACACTGGACGTGGTCTTTCGGGTGACAGGTTTATAATGATCTCTGTGTGGTGTGTCTGTTTGTCTCTCTGTCCTGTTCTGTCTGTTTGTTTTGTCTGTCCTGTCATCTTTTGTGGTTCTTCGTCATCTCCATTCAATGCTGCCTGTTGGTCCGTCGTCTCTTTCTCTCTGGCTCTCTTCTGTGTCTGTCTGGCTTGTCACAAAACTCTGCTCTCTCTCTTCTCCTCCTCCTCTCTCCTCTGCTCTCCTCTTCTCGTCTCTCTCTCTCGTAGCTCTCTCTCCTCGCTCTCCTGCTCTCCTCTCTCTCCCTTCGACTCTCTCCTCTTCTCCCTTCGCTCCCTCTCTCTCTGTGTCAATCTGATTTGTCCTCCCTCTCTCTTTCTCCTCGCTCTCATGTCTCTGTGTCTTCTGATTTGTCCTTCCTATCTTTCTGTATCCATGCCTCTGTGTGTGTGTGTCTGTGTGTGTGTGTGTGTGTTGTGTGTGTGTGTGTGTGTGTGTGTGTGTGTGTGGGGTGTGTTCCCCGTAATCTCTCTACGTCTCTCTTTGCTTCCCTCCCTTCCTTCCTCTCTGTCTCTCTCTCTATCTTGGTCTCTGTCTGTCTGTCTTTTGTCTTTGTGTCTGTCTGTCTGTCTGTCTGTCTGTCTGTCTCGTTCCTTACTTCCTCTGTCTTTCTGTCGTCACTGTCTGTCTGTGATGTCTGTCTCTGCCATCTCTCCCTCTCCATCTCTCTCTCTCCGTCCTCTCGGACACTCTCGGCTCTGTTCCCCCCCCCCCCTCTCTTCTCATCCGCTCTCTCCGCGGAGCGCACACAGAGTGACGGCTGTGTGTCTCCGCGGCGTTTCCATTTAAAGCCGAAAAAAATGAGTCAGAGGCTACGTGATTGATCGGATTCAAGCGCTGAGTGGATTTTCCCATGTGCAGTCCAGTGCACTGTGCCTGTTTGTGGAAAATGTAATGTTCCTAAGAGAGAGAGAGAGATTCGACGAGAGAGAGAGAGAGAGAGAGAGAGAGAGAGAGATTTTTTTAGAGCAAGCAAAACAACACCGCTTTGCCATTCCATGAAACCCCCCGCTCCCCACCGCCTGGAAGAAATGAAATTAATCAGAAGAAAATTTAGGCTTATTCCGTAAAAAGAACACACACACACACACACACACACACACACACACACACACAACACACACACCACACACACAACACACGCACGCACGCGCACACACACAACACAAAGAGGAAACAGTCATACACAAAGACAAAGCACCTGGCCGTGCACCTGACACACAAAGCTGCGGGTCTCGCCGTCATGTTTGGCATCTCAATTCACCTTGATTTTAATCTTCCGCCTTTTTTTTTTTTGTTTCTTTCTCGCACGCCTGTATGGTTTCTGGAGAGGAAGGGAGGGAAGAAGCGATATTTCACGCGCGGGAGTGTCTCGTTGAGTGACATTTACAGCTTTGGAGTAGACTCCAGGATAGGGAAAATGCAGTGGGCTCATATTCTTCTTATTATTAGTATTCTTTTGTCTTTTCAAACGGTATTCACTTTCCCCCTCCCCCCCCACCCCATCGCTACAACCATCTTTCAGCTCTCCCCCCCCCGACCCCGACCGCCTTTCCTCCTCCCTCACACTCCTGTCCATTCCCTTGGTTGTTTTTTCTTAGCCCCTCTCCTCTCCCCACTTCTCTCTATCTTGTGGTTGTTTGTTTTTTTTTCTGTGCTTTGTTTTTTCTTCCCCCTGTCTGCTTGTCTATGTTGTGTGTCTGTTTTGTCTCCATCTCTCTGTTTTTTATCTGTCTGTCTGTTCTTCTTTTCTGTCAAATCTGTCAGTCTATCTGTCTGTCTGCCTGTCTGTTTCTTTCCACTTTTTGTCTAGCATGTGCCATTTTATATCATTTCTGTCTCCTATTTGTCTGTCTATCAGTCTCTCTGTCTTTCTGTCTGTCTCTGCGCTCTGTGTTGTGTGTGTGTGTGTGGTGTGTGGTGTGTGTGTGTTGTGTGTGTGTGTGGTATGTGCGCGCGCGCATGTGTTGCCTCTCTCTGTGACTCCATGTGTGTGTGTGTGTGTGTGTGTGGGTGTGTGTTGGTGTGTGTGTGCTGCTGTTTGTGTGTGTACGCGCGCGCGCCACGCGCGTGCGTGTGTGTGTGCCACATTAGGATAAGAGAGGAGAGAGAGAGAGAGAGAGAGAGAGAGAGATGAGAGGAGAGAGGAGACAGAGGAGAGAGAGTTGAGATGTTTTGTGTGCATGGCATGAAAAAAGGACTGTCCGGCAGACTTGAAAAAATAACCATGATTGACAGAATCCATATCATACACCAGCACATTCATCCGTTTTCCACCTCATTAGCCTTCGCCCTTTAGTATTGGTCATTGGTCACGGATTTACATTCTCTGAATTTGATCCGTAAATTAAAGCCTCGTGTTGGATAAAACTGGTGGCCGGAAATGGCTCAGTGGTACGAAACCGCCGGACTCGTAACTCTTGGTGATCCTGTGACTGAGGGTTCGAAATCTTCGCCGGGGCCGTTTCGGAACAGGGAGAGGGATTTTTTTCCCTCGGAGTTTACCATTGGTTTGACTCCATTTTCCATTTTGCACAGGACTCGTTTTTTTTTTTTTTTTTAACGCGCCCCCCCCTGTGTGAACACATACAAAACAACCTTTCGTTTATTACTTTTGTAAAATCCCACTCGGACTTTGACGGTTCTGAAGGCAGTTTTCCTGTGTTGACAGTCCGTTAGGATACAAAACTCAACCATGCATTCTCCGGGTGTGAACACATATCAAAACACCTTGCATACATGAAACTCACATTCAACTTTTGGGAAGAAAGGCCCAGTTTGTGCCGTTGGTACGGATGGCACGTTACACATAAGCATGGCACCCTAAAACCGTAAGAAATAGAAAGAATGAAAGACTAAGGCAATTGAGAGACCGGAGATATTGCACAATATTGACTTGACACCCGGAAACGACTGTGTGAATGAAGCGCAGGTGCCAGCTGGCAGCTCTTCCAGTCGGCACTTACTAGGTAGGCATCCCTTGTGTGAAACGGGTGTGGATTTGTAAAGCGCAAATAGAGCGTTGGACTCTCATCCGAGAATACGCGCTAATAGTAAGAACGACATAATAATAATCATAATCATAAGTATGCTGTGTGAAGCTGTCCGTGACAGCTGGGGCAAACGCCTCTATCAGGAGTGGTTTGAGTGAAGAACACGCTTAATTCTGGCAACTGATCTCACCGATAACTTCTCCTGCTTCATCCGAGGTCTTCTCTTGTTCTGCTTCTTCATCCAGACCAGGGAATTCTCTTTCGGTGTTGGTCTGCCACCATTGGGTAAGCTGAAAGGAGGGAGCTAACGCCTTCGCTTCGACAATGCCAACACACACTTTCCATCTTTTTCCTCTCACGCAAGACTGGGATATGTTTCGTGCTGCGCGCGTCAGTTGGGTTGCCTCTCTCCACCTCTCTCCTCTCTCTCTTCGCCTCTCTCCCTCACGGTCTCTCTCTGCTCTCTACTCTCTCTCCTCTCCTCTCCTCTATCTCTCTCCTCTCTCTCATGTTCAGAGTCCTAATGATTTCTGAGCATTAAAGTCTGGAAATCCTCTCTCTCTCTCTCTAAAGAACTCTCTCTCTCCTCGGCTCTCTATCTCGCCTCTCTCTCTCTCCGTCCTTCTCCTCTCTCTTCATTCTCCCCTCTCCTCTCTCCCTCGTCCTCCTCTCTCTCTCTCGCTCTCTCTCGCTCTCTCTCTCTTCTCTTATTTTTGTTCCCTCAGTATTTTTGGTCGCTCACACAGTGACTGTTCTACTAGCTATCAACAGAAGTTCGGTCTTGCTTCCTGAACGCCTTTTTTTGAATCATTACTGAAAACGTACGTAGCTCCTCGGCTATCGCTGCAACATTCGCTTTTTTATGTACGAGTCGTGCTTCGCTTGAATTTATGAGGAGGTGTGGGTGACCGGCTTGCGTGAAATTCGGCCCGACATACGTTGTGTGTGTCTGAGTTTGAAAATCCCGATCGCGTATACAGAGAGGTAGAATGCGAGGGATGTTTTTTTTTTTTTCTTTTTTTTTTTTTTTCCTTTTTTTTTTTTTTTCTTTTTTTTTTTTTTTTTTTTAAACCTGATGGTCGTATCACGGGAGAAGCAGTGTGTGTGTGTGTGTGTGTTGTGTGTGTGTGTGGTGTGTGTTGTGTGTGTGTGTGTGTGTGGTGTGTGTGTTGTTTGTGTGTGTGTGTGGTGGGTGTGTGTGTGTGTGTGTGTGTTGTGAGTTATAGCTTTCGCTCGTTTACCACCGAAAACATAGTTCTACTTTAGTTCACAAAGGATATGAACTAGTGCTTCTGAAAAGCTACGACCGTGACCTATTTTATGAATTCTCTCTCGAACGGGGTCAAACGCTCCTTCTCTCGCATCTCTCTCTCTCTCTTCTCTTGGAGAATACAATTGAATTCTTCTTGGGTGTGTCATGGATGGAGTAGCTGCGCACTCCAAGCACGTTCTTGACACATTCCTGGTACTGTTTCTTGCCTGTGTTTTCCAAGGTGCGCAATGAGGCAACAACTGATTCATTGGCAGAGTCTTCTTCTTTCTCTTAGCTGTCCACCTTCAACCAATTGAAGATTCTGACACTAAAAAAAGGGGTTCCGGTAATACCAGAATATATATATGAAGATGCTGCCCAGGATCAAGAGCTTGAAGTGGTGGGGAAGGGAAGTAAGGCTTAGGGCCACCCACTAATGTTCAGACCTCTAAGACGGGGCAAAGGCAGACCCTTCTCCTTGGTGGGTGGGAAGGACAACAGGAGCAAGAGAGGGGTGAGGGGATACAGAAGAGAAGATGGGGAAAGGGGAGGGGGAACGGGGGAGGGGGAAAGGGGAGTGGGATGGGGGGGGGGGGGGGGGTTATATCTAGGATTTGAAGCCCTCCAGCAAGGCTGAAGTTACTGTCTCAGCTGGAAGGTCGTTCCATTCTCTCGCAGTGCGTGGGAAGAAGCCATTCTTCCTGTAGTTCCTGTAATAGGACTCATTGGCATACTGCAGCACGTAGGAGTTACGAGTGTCCTAGTGATGGGTGTGGCGAGGAGGAACATGTACGGAGTCGATCATGATGTCTCCATGACGGAATTTGAAGAAAGTCGACAGCCGGATATGACGTCGTCCGTCTTCAAGCGGTGCCCGGTGAAGTTGTTCGTACATCGCACTAACGCTGGAAGTCTGACGATAGCGGTTGACTACCCAGCGCGCCGCCCTTCGTTGCACCTTTTCAAGCGCTGTTTTGTCCCCTTCCTGGTAGGGTCTCATATTTGGCAGGCATACTCCAGGGTCAGGCGAACCAGGGCTTTGTAGGCTCTCTCCTTTGTCTTGATGGAGCCTATGTTGAGGTTCCGCTTGACTAAGTCAAGGATCTCGGAGACTTTGTTGGCGATGATGCTGATGTGGGGTTCCCATTTCAAATTGGTAGACAGGATAACACCCGGATACTTTTCCTCCGTCGTGGTCTGGAGATTTTGGCCATGCAGGTGGTAAGAGGTCTTATGTTTTCGCCAAAGTGCAGTACGTGGCACTTGTCCGGGTGAAGGGACATGAGCCAAGTCTGTTCCTATGCTTCCAGCATATCCAGGTCTTCTTGGAGGATGGATTGATCGCTAGCCTTCCTGACAGTCTTGTGGCAGGCAGTGTCGTCTGTGAAACAGTAGTTTTCTGGCCTGTAGCGCCCCCCCCCCCCTCCCTCCCCTTCTTGAAAAAATTGGTGACACATACGCTGTCCTCCATCCCTGGGAACCATTTCTGCATCGATGGATGACTGGTAGAGCTAGGTGAGAGCGAGCGAGAGTTCATCTGCGAGTTCCTTAAGTAACCGGGGACTGATGTCCGGGTCAGGCGCTTTCTGGGGCTCAAGGTTCTTCAGCAGTTTGCGCACTCCTTCTTCTGTAATAGAGATGGTGTGTCGCAACATGGCCCGGGTGCGTTAGTGCTGAGACCTGCTCTTGCGGTGAAGTCGGTAGAAAAGCAAGGGGGAAGACATTTGCCAGTTCTTGCCACTTTGACTTGATGTAAGTCCAGAAGTTCTTGTCCGTCTTCACATTCCCGTCTCCTCTGTCCTCAATTAGCTCTGCAGTATGGGCCCAGTAATTGTTTCGGAGCTGGCGCTGGACTTGGGCGCTTGAGCTTTTTGAGTACTGACAGGTGTCCTGGGTTGCCAGATTTCTTCCATTTTTTGTAGGCCCTGTCTCTCTGCCTAATAAGCCTCTTGGTTGGGTAATCTACCCACATCTTGTTGTTGTTAGGCATTAGAGTGGTGTGCAGAATGTGGTCTTTAACTATGGCTAGCAATCCTTCCTTGAACTTGCTCCATGATCTCCTCAGTATTGCTCGAAGTGTGGAAGATGGTGACAACGGCGTTGGAGAGTTCCACACTGCTGCTCCTGGAGGGCTGGCCAGTTAGCTCTGTTGTATTGGGGGACAGGCCTCTTCGTGTTGTTTCGGCGGGCAGGGTGGCTTTAGAACTCTACGAACGCAGCCAGGTGGTCTGTTGCGAGAATTGAGTTTTTCTGATATTTTTCAATTCTTCTTTTTTCGTGTCAGTGACCCTGATATCAGTCTCATTTTTCTTTTTCTTTTATTAATCATCTGAGAATGTTTTGTTCTAATCGTTTTACTTCTTCACTAAGTTTCCTTTTCTTTGCTGTTATGTATGGAATGGTTTTGGATATTATTTTCATCAACACGAAATCAAGAAAAAAAAAAGAAAAGATGATCAGAAATGACAAACCTCTAACTCGTCATCAGATATTTGAGAATGATATTCATTTTTTTTAAGGAAGATGAAAAAATAGAAGCCACATTACACCCATAAGATAACGGCAATATTTCGGTTTATTTTAACCTTTCTCAAGCCACTCTGGCCAACTGACAAACGTAGCACTTAAGATTTCTATGGTTGTGTCGCTGAGAAAAGTTCACTGGAAACGAGTTCACTTAGAAAGTTCACTGGAAAAAGTTCATTGAGAGATGGAGGATGGAAGGGGACTTGTGGGAGGGGCATGGGAAAAGAGAAGGGATAGGAGGGAGGGATGAAGGTGTAGTAGAGGGTGGAAAGCAAAGAGTGGGAAGTGGAGGGGAGGTGGTGAAATGAGCTGGAAGGGGGAGAGAGCAATGAATAATAATAATAATAATAAAACAGCCATTATACTAACCACACTAACAATAATTATTATTATTACCCTCCCTCTCCACCACTGTCATGAGCAAATAAATAGACGTGGGAGGGTAGAAAGGAAATTGAAAAGTGGAGGGTGAGATGGGAAGGGGACGGGGGGATGGAGATGGTGAGGGGGCTAGAGGTGTGCCCTGAGGTGCAAATAGAGTGGAAGGTCTAGAGGGAGAGGGGAAGGGAGAAATGTGTGTGTATGTGCGTGAATGTAAGCACGCGCACGCGCCTGTGCGTACGCGAGTGCGCGCGCGCGTGTGGTGCCTGCGTGCGCTACATAAGCGTGCGTGTGCGTGTGGTGTGTGTTCGCGCATGCGCGTGTGCGTATGCGTGTATGTGTGCGCAAGCGCGCATGTGTGTGTGCGCGAATGTGGGCGAGCACGCGCACGCGCACGCACACAAGAGTGTGCGTGTGTGTTAGACAGAGAGAGGGTGTATGCCTGTGTGTATGCATGTGTGTGTGCGCGCACGCGTGCGCACGTGCACGTATGTATAAGAGGAAGACCAAGGAAAGGAAATAGGGGGTATGAGACAGAATGGTGAGTAAAGATGAACAAGTGGTAAAAGAGGTGAGAAAGAACGCTGGAACTGTTGGAGGCAAATGACAAGAATGGAGGGAGGGGGATAGGTGTCACACACACACACACACACACACACACACACACACACACGTGTGCGCGCGTGAAAGATGCATTTTCCAAACCATTTTTTTTTGAGTATTATTCTTTAACACACTTTTTAATTTCAGCCTTTATTTCGTCTAAATATGTTTTATCTCTTAAGAGGGGTGCATTTAGTTTCCAAAATGTGTGATGCTTAACATTGCCATAAAATTGCAAGTTCAGCGAAATAACCGACTGATCTGTTCTATAACCACACTCGATGTCACCATCCTCTACATAGGAGACAACTGTATCCGAGATCAAAAAGAAATGTAACCTGGCCTGTTGAAATGGGTTAGCTCTTCTCCAGGTGAAGCAGAGACATTCTGGATTCTGTCTTGCGTGAGGTTATTCACATGTTTATATTTATGATAGTCTCTGACAGAGTCCAGGACCAAATTAAAATCCCCACCTATTATAGCACTCTCTATACCCAGCCCATCAATTTTCTATTCCAAATTATTACAAATTTCCGGGTCGTCTCTGTTCGGCTCATATACATTTACAAAAAAAGAAACTGTCTTTCTCTGTTTCAATAAGAACTATAACATAATTACCTAGGCCACCCTTGATTAACACGTTTAACTTTGAATTCAAAATTGTTGTTAAAGAAGATAGCTACTCATCCTGCATTTGAAGAGTAACTAGAAAATACCCCTGACATCATCATTCTGATAAAACATAATCATTTTCCATCTTTTCCTCAAAGTGAGTCTCTTGCAGGAAGTACACTGAATATGTTTTTTTTTTTTCTTATTTCGGGTAATATACGACATTACATTACGTCTTTTTTTTTGACATATTGAGGCCCTTGACAATCAACATACACAATAGACAGATTCCCATCCATTTCCAATTCAATTCAAGAAAAGAAAGCAGCAGTAAAACGTACTGAAATAACTTGTTTACTACATGAATTCAGTAAAGAGAAACAGTTGATAACTGCAGAACATAAAACCATTGAAAAGAGTTAAAAAAAAAATTCCATCCACCAGGCAGAAGAATGTATCATATGCCTGGACAAACACAAACAGGCAATACACAAATTCAACAGCATCGAAAGGAGGAAAAATGAAACGAAACAAAAAGCAGAATACTGAATAATTTGAATTCAAAAGAAAACGAAGCAAAACGTGACCACCGCAAGTGAGCCATAGAGTGCAAAGAACAATTTGAAGTCAGGTGGGGTATGAGAGGAGAAAACATCCTTAGCAAAGAAGTATGCAAATTGCAGACTCATAGACTAAGGACTCAAAAATTAATGTTTCTTAAAACACACAAAACAAGATGTACAGTAACCCAAATTTGATAGACTGTACAAAGCAGACAAGTGAATGTTCGACACAAAGCCTTACTCAGACTTGACTTGTTGCAGTAAAGAAGCAGGCTGCAGGGAGAGGTAAAGGTCAGAGGTGAGAAGGTAGGATCTGAGAAGTGAACAAGAGGTCAGAAAAAAGGCGGGCCCCTGAATGTAGGTATGGTGTTCTACAGAAAAATAAGGGGAGAAAATGATCAGCCGCCTATAGCACCCCAACCAAAGTCTGACCCCAGGATGGGTTGCCCCCCATGCTGGCACCAAGCGGTGAGATGGAAAACGGGAGTACCCCGTGAAAAAACTATCTAGTCAGACGCATCTGGCTTTTGAAATACAGCTGCAAACCTCCCCTAGGAAAACAAAATCACTTTGAGGGCAGGGAGAGGCAAGGGAGCGGAAAGGGGAGCAGTAAAGCTATACACAGCTGTTCTATTTTGCTGAGCCTTATGTAAAGCTGTACACAGCTGTCCTCTTTTGTCAAGACACGCGTAAAAAGCAGCAAAAAGCGTCGCCCTGTTGTCAGCTTCGGAGAAACCTTGAAAAAAAAGCACCACATAGTTGTCCTCATCCATGAAGTCTTGAATAAAGTGGTGCAGTTGTTCCCCTTTGGCGTAGTCTGCTGTACAGTGGTAGACAGTTGTCCTGGCATAGTTGTTATCAGTCCTTGAATGAAGGAGTGCAATTGTTCCCCTTGCGTAGTCTGCTGTGTAGTAGTATACAGTTGTTCTGGATTCCCGGAAAAAAAGCACCACATAGGCCTAGCTGTCATCAGCTATGAAGTCTTGAAAAAGCGGCGCAGCAGTTGTTCCCCTTGGCGTAGTCTGCTGTACAGTAGTAGACAGTTGTCCTGGATTCCCGAAGAATGGTCATCCTACACAGCCCTGCAACACTTAACAACGAAAACAAAGTCAGTGTCACTTTTGATAGAGATCTTAAATCCTTTGAAAGCAAAAGCTCTCAAAATCCACGGGAAAAGAAGAAAACAAAATGAAACAAAATCTGAAATTGAGTCGGATCAATCCCATCATTAATTAAGTGACCCGCCCTTTGTGGTATAAAAACAAAATGAAACCCGTTTGCTTCTTCTTCTTTTTTCGCAAATTTCTAAATTTCTAGCTTATTTCATTCAAGAAAATCTCACGGTTTATCTGTTTCCAGGAGCAAAAACTCATTTGGATCACACTTGTAAAAATGTTCAAAACAACATCCTCATCTACGCTATAATTCCTGTTGAACTTTTTTAATCTTCATGAGGTTTTTTTTTTAAAAATAGAATTTGTTCTTCAGTTCAATGTCTTTTTCACTTGTGCAACATGATATAACAAACAGGATGTGTGCGTGTGTGCGTGCGCGCGCGCGCGTGTGTGTGTGTGTGCGTGCGTGTGTGTGCGTGCGTGCGTGCGTGTGTGTGTGTGTGTGTGTTTGTGTGTGTGTGTGTGTGTGTGTGTGTGTGTGTGTTGTGTGTGTGTGTGTGTTTGTGTGTTGTGTGTGTGTGTGTGTGTGTGTGTGTGTGTGTGTGTGTGTGCGTGCGTACGTGTGCTGTGCGCGTGTGTACACGCGTTCTTGCGTGTGTATATGTGTGCATTATTTTGCACAGGAGAAATTGTGACACGTGTACATGATTGTACCCACAAGTCTGCACACATGTAGGTTATACTCGCGTACGCACAAATACATGTGCCTGTGTGTGTGTGCAAAGGAAGGAGAATGGGAGATAATGTTGTTTAGGGAAATGAGAAGGGAGGTGTTAACAGGCAATGGCTGTAATGAGGCATCTTGGTGTGTATGTTCAAGAATGTATAAAGCCGTATGAGTGTGTCTGCATTAAAAGCTGTTAAGATAAACATCTATCAGAGAAAAAAAATTTACTGAATTTTAAGCTGAGGAAAGGCGACGCATGATGTAAAAAAAAATATGTGAGGGGGATATGCCTTCCGTTTCCGTTACACCCCTCCCCCCACCTCCCCCCCCCCCCCCCCCCCCCCCCCCCCCCCCCAAACAATAGACGTAAGCCACCAAGGTTGAACATCAAAATGTGAATATGTAGAATACCCGTAAAATTCTGAAAAACACGCTTAGTATTATCTTGTTGCAGGTCTGAATATTTTGCTGTAAAATGCGGATCAACCAAAACAGATATTTGGGTTGAAAATCTTTCGATTACCAACAAAAACAAAGGAACAATCCGCTAAATTTAGAGTCAGTGATACATTCAAAATCCCATGTTAGAAACCTGAAGACAAGAAATCAGTCTAGGAATGTCAATTCCTCAGGACATATATCGTTGTTCCACCAGTAATTGAAACAAAAACATAAAAAAACAAAACAAAGAATAGGTCCATTTATGAAATCTTTCTAGGGGGAGATAGCTGACATGACATGACATGAATTCCCATGACCTGACCAACTCTTAAAACTTTGGCACACGACAGATTCAAAGATGTGAAGGGAAAACCCAACGTTATGGGAAAAGGGCCATCAGAGTTTAACATCAAAATGTGAACAATATTTAGAAACATCCGTAAAATTCTTATAAAAACATTTTGTATTATTCTGCGGAAACTCAAATTTGCCTTGCTTTAACACATGGACAGTTAAAACGATATTTTTGTCCAAGAAATTTCGTCTTTTCCACAAAACGAAAGAATATCTAGTGAAAG
>JADBJO010004407.1:182500-185000 GCA_016801955.1 Conus betulinus | reverse complement strand
GTGTTCCCCTTCCCTTATAATCCATCCCCGTTCCCCGTTCACTCTAACCTTACTCTCTCCTCACCTCCCCCCTCCCCCCCCCCCCCCCCCCCCCCCCCCCCCCCCCCCCCCCCGCAGCACCTACCCAACCCTCGTCAGTTCCTGTATATGTACATGCATTATCAAACTAGCAAAACGAGGAAAGGAGAGAGATGCCAAAGTGTATTAAATACAAATAATTCAATATGTTTTTCATATTTAATTGCAAACAAGTTTAGCTTTAAGCAGCTGAAAAACGTAACGATTCTTACTCTGTGACCCATACAATCAACTTTGTCCATTACGATTTGGTAAATGAGGACCATAAACATTGAATTTTGCTTTTTAACACACATACACACTATTACGGCAAATCTCATTTTGTTGATAGTTCAAAAACTTGTGCTTAAGAGGAGTTAAAGATATCTGTACATGCATTATCAAACTAGCAAAACGAGGAAAGGAGAGATATGCCAAAGTGTATTAAATACAAATAATTCAATATGTTTTCATATTTAGTTGCAAACAAGTTTAGCTTTAAGCAGCTAAAAACGTAACGAATCTTACTCTGTGACCCATACAATCAACTTTGTCCATTACGATTTGGTAAATGAGGACCATAAACATTGAATTTGCTTTTTAACACACATACACACTATTACGGCAAATCTCATTTTGTTGATAGTTCAAAACTTGTGCTTAAGAGGAGTTAAAGATATCAGGCGAAAACGCTGCAAACTTTGTCGCTGAATACTTGTTTCTGCTTAAAAAAAAAATGTTTTCCGCTGGTTTACCTGCATAACATAGAATCATATTCAAACCATCAACCTGACACTGTTTTTAAGTTTGAAGATGTACTTGAACTAACGCCGCCAGCTAACATGGACAGACGAACTTCAGGATTAAACAAAAACAAAACAAGACAAACAAACAAAAACAAGCAAACATAACCCCCGAGCATTTCGACTTGTTAGGCCTTGTTCAGGCAAGACAAAGAACACTCACGACAACGAAAATGAAGAACGAGCAATCACTTACTTTGTCAAAATTCGGCGCAAGATGGGCCGAATTTGACCAGATAAATCATTGCTCGTTCATCATATTCGTCTTTGACAAGATAAGTAATTGAGAGGTTGTGGTAAAGGGGGATCAGTCGATAGATGTCGTGCAGGTTACATCTATACCCTTAGGCGAAAGGGGTGGGGGGTGGGGGTGGTGAAGGGGGGTGGAATGGATGAAGAGGTGGATGGCCGATAGTGAAAGCGATTGGTGTTTTTGTCCGTTTGTTTGTTTGTTTGTTTTATGCGTTTTTTTCTGGCTGTTGTTGTTCCCCCTTTTTTCCATCAGAGTACTTGTGGAGGTCGAGTTTGAAGTAGTAAAGCATTTGTGAATAACCCCCCAAACTATTTTTTCTAATCTGCCATGGGATGTAGCTGACTATAAGATTGGAGTCTGTTTACCATACTCTAAATGAAACATATGATAGAAAATAAAGATAACATGTCAAACCTAAACAACACAGTTATCAATCTGTCTTGCAGCTAACATTTCATCAGAATGTTCATGACTAACACAATACCCCTTTTTTTCTGAGCGCTGTGAACGAAGTATATGACAAACGTAAGCATGGCAAGATTTAGGGGATGGCCAGTAAATCCAGCTGCAAACAAAGACAGAGCCGCTAATAGAAACAAAACGTAAACGTGATATTCCAGCTTTATCCTTGAAGATAACCAGATAAGACAGACGACATTGTGTTTCCCGTACGCAGTATTTTTTTTCAGACAGAAATGGTGGGAAAATCGAAGCTATGACATCCTCGAAGGCTTTGGTGCAAAACCCTGATACCGGATATTGCACGTGCCCTCTGACGTCAGTTCCGCTCTTTCTGATCAGAAAAGAACAGGAATAGCTGTAAAAAAGAAGAAGAAGAGAGAAAGGTGGAAATGAGTGGTGGGGATGGGACCAGGGGAAGAGCAGAGTGGGAGGTGGACAGATGTTGGCCAGGGAGTGGGGGAGGGTGGGGAGAGGAGTGGGAAGTTGAGAAGTATTAGGGGGTGAAGGTGGAGGGAAAGGAGGGGGGGGGGGGGTAGGTATACCAGCGATGGGTGTTGGGGGGAAGAGTGGTATTAGAGAAAGACAGAGGTTCAGCGAGGAATGAAAGAAGGGAGAGAAAAAGTCGACAGGAGGGATTAACAATGGATGTCTGACAGTCTGGTCGTTATCTGCTGGTCAATTTTCGTCTGCCACACTGGGTTTGGTTGAAGACGACGTTACTTAAAATTGCTTTAGGAGAGAGAGAGAGAGAGAGAGAGAGAGGAGAGAGAGAGAGAGAGAGAGAGAGAGAGCGAGAGAGAGCATGTGTGTGTGTGCCTCTGTGTGTGTGTGTGTGTGCGCGCGCGCGCGTGTTATCTATATATATATATATATATATATATATATATATATATATATATATATATATATATATATTATGTATGTA
>JADBJO010004407.1:165000-167500 GCA_016801955.1 Conus betulinus | reverse complement strand
TTCCCCTTTCCCCCTGTGCCCACCTTCTTCCACAGTCCTCGCACACACTGCTCACGTCTTCGTCAACTCCTCGTCCTCCTCCTTCTCGTCTTTGTACTCCTCTTCCTCCTCCTCCTCCTCCTCGTCATCGCTATTATAATTTAAACTAAATCAAGATATCGATAATCTAAATCGAAATAGCAATAGTGACTGAGTAATCATGACCAGGTTAATATGCGCATATATATATAATATATATATATATATATATATATATACTTAGTTGTTCAGCATTATATTGTTTGGTCAATCAGTGGGTGATTGCATCTCTTATGAGATCCAAGAAAGGTTGTTTCTGCACAATTCTTAGGCCGCTGCCAATGCTTGGGTTAGTGAACAACAGAGCTGACCACTCAGACTGTTCCGTATCTTTTGATCTCCCTTGCATCCTTAGGTGGATCCTCAAGCATAGGCTCAAGGATTGTCCCTTACATTTTATGCTGTTTGCGTGGTGTTTTTTTGGTCTTCAACAACTTTTTTCCTCTCCTCTCTACTTTCGTTTTGTTTTATCCTACTACCTTTCGCTGGCTGCTTTGGGGGTGCTGTTGCATTCTTTTTTTATTCTTTTTCGAACCCTTGGCGGTCGGAACACCACAGAATTATGGACTGTGGTGTGTCTCTATCTGACGCCAAGAACACAGACACAATCAGCCGTGTCTCCCTGATGAGTCCGATCCAGCGGACGAACAGGCCTCGGAGCAGGCGACACATATAGATCTGTCTTCGAGAGGGATTAAGGCCTCGGAGCAGGCGACACATATAGATCTGTCTTCGAGAGGGATTGCGATAGTTTCCTCAGGCAGCTAGTGAAGGGGTTTTTATATTTACGATATACATTTTCCTATTTATTTCATTTTCACATTTTTTTTTTTTTCCTCCTTTCAATTTCAAATCTTTGCCAAGTCATTACTATAATGATGGAAGAATTGTTAACACTGCACTTTGTGTTTTTTTCCCCCCCACTACTTAGTTGTTCAGCATTATAGATATATATCTGTGTGTGTGTGTGTACATATACATATCTACACACACACACACCACACACACAGACAGAGAGAGAGACTCACACACACACAACACGCAAACAAACAAAACAAAACAAAAACCAAAAAGCTCCAGTGGCAATAATCGCACGAACTTTCGTGTGCATTTTCATGATAATGAACAACAAAATATTAACACAGAAACATGCGGGAAGAGAAACAGCCCTCTCTTTTAGCACAGAGCCAGAGAGATTTTGTGCTTTTACACGAGCAATACAAATCTGTTGAACATCACAACGGATGGCCATTTATTCCTCTTTTCTCTGGTCTGGAGGTGACACCATGACAACGCCACAATGAGAGTGCATTAGAGAGTGTCCGGTTTCCACTGAGGAATGACATTCTGTGGCCTGTGTCTTTGCTTCTCTCTTTGGAAGAAAGAATTCAGCCAACCAAACACCAAAACCGTTTATGGATTGACCAATCAATGGGATGACCAGCGCTATTTTCCTATGTGACTGTTCAGAGTCTGTTACGGATGCTCCAGGGTGACACTAGTTGTTGACTACATCATCACACACACACACACACACACACACCACACAACACACACACACACACACACACACACACACACACACACACACACACACACACACACTCACGAACGCGCGCGCGCGCGCGCAACTATTTTATTTTACATTTGCGTTCTTGTTTGATGACCTGTGTTCGTACGTTATCATTACTTAGTTTACAGCTTTTCCACCCCTTAGAACTGATTCATGTGCATATATATATATATATATATATATATATAATATATATATGGTGTTGTGTGTGTGTGTTGGTGTGTGCATATATATATATATATATATATATATATATATATATATATATATGTATAGTATCAGAATACTTCTAAACGCCTAATAAAATTCTTAAAGTGCTCAATCCCTTGGGGAGCAACATCTGTTAAAAATAAGATGATAAAAGGAAGTTTTAAAGGGCCATCCGTTGTGATGTTCAAAAGTCGATTTTAAAACTTCCTTTTATCATCTTATTTTTTACAAAATATATATATATATATATATATATATATATATATATATATATATATTTATATATATATATATATATATATATTATATATATACCCACAGATGAGAGAGAGAGAGAGAGAGAGAGCGAGAGAGAGAGATGGGTGTACAGTTCTTCAAGTTGGAGAGGTAAACAGACCAACCAGTCCATGCTGTATCCTACAGAAGGCAAAGACCATCATCCGCAGCCAGTTCAGGACAGCATGGAGAGAAAGACTAGAGGTGGAGGTAGAAAAGGATGACATTCACCACCTTGAGCGTTCCCTACAAGTCTTCATCTTCGGACTAAGAACTGGACACCGTCAGTTGCTCCCCCACCTCTATCGCCTGAATATATCGCACACAGATGATCGCCCATGTGGTACTCGCCCACAAAACCCA
>JADBJO010004407.1:145000-147500 GCA_016801955.1 Conus betulinus | reverse complement strand
CAACATTGCTCTCCTTCTCATCCAAAGTGTCTGTTTTGTTCGTTTATGAAAAACCTCGGTTGATGTGCAGGAAATTTCATTTCGTGTCTGTCTGTCTGTCTGTCTGTCTGTCTGTCTGTCTGTCTGTCTGTCTGTCTGTCTGTCTGTCAGCTCTCGAAACGAAATATGATGGGAAGCAAGGGACAAAAAAAAAGAGTATACACTCACACAAAATTGTACAAGTGCATAATGATAGGTATGCTCCTGCTCGAGAGAGAGAGAGAGAGAGAGAGAGAGAGAGAGAGAGAGAGGAGAGAGAGAGAGAGAGAGAGAGAGAGAGAGAGAGAGAGAGAGAGAGAGACAGACAGACAGACAGACAGACAGACAGAGACAGAGACAGAGACAGGTACAGAGATTCAGACAGACAGACAGATGGACAGACAGACAGATAGACAGGCAGACAGAAAGACCAACAGAAAGAGAGGCCATGAGAGTAGGTCAGTGGTGGCAGATTGTAGAGAGGAACGGACATAGGTAACTGAGGAGGGCAGGAATGATGAGCTGATTATGAAAAACATATAGTTATCTCCAGGAAGGATGGAGCTCACCCCTTATCTTTCTTTGCAAGCATCAAAGGCGGCATTTGTCTGATAGGTTCATTGGCTGTCAGTTAATGTGAATCGGGTTATTGGGTGCACCTGTTCAAAACTGCAGTTTTGTCAAGTCTCTGTCACGCGCGATTTCATGCGCTTTATATTTTCAGACATTTGACTACTTCAGGTGGCAAACAAGAGCTATATGTTGTTTTGTCGTGTGTGTGGGGCGCACGAGTGTCCTCTCTCCTCCTACACACCACCACTTCTTGAATCTGCCAGACTTCAGTTGCTCCTCTCTCTCTCTCTCTCTCTCTCTCTCTCTCTCTCTCTCTCTCTCTGCTATCCTGAATACAAAGAAAAAAAAAACAGCACCAACACACCCTTACACACCAATTCATGAATTATACAAATTGATTGATGCTATTGAATTCTAGGTTGTTAAGTTTTCCTTGGGTATTTTATATATATATATATATATATATATATATATATATATATATATATATATATATATATATATATACAGGCGATACATATAGATCTGCCTTTGAGAGGGATTGCGACGGTCCCCTCATGCAGCTTGTGAAGGGTTTTTCATATTTATAATATACATTTTCTTCATCTTCAACCACCTTTTTTAAAATTTCAAATCTTTGCCAAGTCATTACTATAGTGATTGCAGAATTGTTAACCTGCACTTGTTTTCCCCCACTACTTAATTGGTCAGCATTATATATATATATATATATATATATATATATATATATATATATATATATATATATATAGACAGACGGATGGATGGAGAGAGAGAAAGATACAAACTGACTGACTTAAACCAATTTTTTGTCAGATTAACTCAAGGTTGTACTGACCCCAACAGATACAAACATACGTACGTGCATACACATGCATACATACATACATACATACATACATACATACATACATACATACATACATACATACACAGATAGATAGATAGATTAGAATCATCATTTACTGAGCGCTTAGAAGCACTTTTGAATAATCTGCTTTGAAACGCAGAAGACAGAGAGACAGACATGTGAGGCAGAGTGAAAGAACAAAAGAAAAAAAAAAAACATACAAAAACAAAGAAACAAACAGCACACCGCCATCCTTACTGAAGATAGTGAATGAGTTCAGTCCCTTGGCACTTACATCTAACGGCTCATGTTTGCACCTGCTACAGTTATGTGAACTGCTTGTGGCTGAAGTAGGCAGGGAAAGAATGCGTTGCAACTGCACTCGCTATGAGTTAAACTATTTCTGCCGTTCCTATGTGTTGTCTCGCCTTTGATGTTATCATTGCCACTAACGGCCAGATGAGTTGAAGCTGCGTTGCTCTCCTTCTCACCCTTTGAGAGCTTTTTGTTTCTTCCCGGTTAATGGTTGATCTGCTGACAAGTTCATTTGGTCTCAGTCTGTCTGTCGATTTGTCTGTCTGTCTGTGTCTCTGTCTCTGTCTCAGTCTCTGTTCCACTCTCTCTCTCTCTTCCTCTCTCTTTCTCCCTCCCTCCCTCCCTCTCTCTCTCTCTCTCTCCATCCTTCCCCCACCCATCCTGATCAGCACACTCTCTCTGTCTCTCCACCAGCTGATTCTCTAGTCCTCTTCTTCTCTCTCTAGTCTCCTGGTTGTTGTTGTTGTTGTTCTTCTCCATCATCGTTATTATTCAGCCTTGCTACTTGAACAACACAACTTGAAGGAACATAATTTCTGTTCTGAATGAAATTACGAAATACACGAATAACTGTCTGCCTGTAATTGGTTTGTATTGTATTGTGTTTGCTCTGCATAAGACAAATGTCGTGGATGGTTACAGGATAGAAGGGAGAAGGCCAGAAAGAAAACTGACCATCTCCTGGCAGCACCTGGGGTGATGACAGGAGCATCCATCATCAAC
>JADBJO010004407.1:107500-132500 GCA_016801955.1 Conus betulinus | reverse complement strand
AGATTGCAGAGTATTAAATGCTTATTATGTGCCCATACGCAGATTACATTTGCGACGGAGAAAGATCAATTGAGTAAGCCCGATTGTTGTGAAGATGCCGTGTGTGACAGTCAAATGCATGCATATGGTATGGATGCAAAAATAGTGTGTAGTTACGACATTACTGGAAATAAGCACGTGAAAGTGTTTGCGTGCGTGCATACGTGCTGTGTGTGTGTGTGTGTGTGTGTGTGTGTGTGTGTGTGTGTGTGTGTGTGTGTGTGTGTGTGTGTGTGTGTGTGTGTGTGTGTGTGTGTGTGTGTGTGTGTGTGTGTGTGTGTTGTGTGTGTGTGTGTGTGTGTGTGTGTGTGTGTGTGTGTGTGTGTCTGTGCCTGTGCCTGTGCAAGTGTGTGTGTGTGCGTGCGTGCGTGCGTGCGCGCGCGCGCGCGTGTGTGTGTGTCTGTGTGTGTGTGCGTGTGCGTGCGTGTGTGTGTGTGCGTGTGTGTGTGTGTGTGTGTGTGTGTGTGTGTGCCTCTATATCCAGCCTGTTTTCTGCTCAGCTTTGTCCTTTCTCACCTTTTCTTTTCTTCTGTTTTTACGTCTGTCTCAATCTTCTCCTTGCGTGCACACTCTGGTGTGGCCAGCTTTCTTGTCGTTTCTTTTCTTTTCTGTCCTTTTCTTCTTTTCATTTTGATTTGTACATGTTTTGCATTCTTGAATACTTTCTCTAATTCTTGTTCTCCTGATCCTCCTCTTCCTTCCTCTACGTCTTCTTCTTTGTCTCCTTCTTGGTTTCTCCTCTCTCCTCCTCCGCTCCCTTGCCTTCTTCTTCTTCTCTTCTTCTTCTTCTTGCTTCTTCGTCGTCGTCGTCGTCGTGTCGTCGTCATCGTCGTCGTCGTCGTCATCGTCGTCGTCGTCGTCATCGTCGTCGTCGTCGCTGTCATTGATAACATCAATGAGAATTGAAATGATAAAGTTGATGCTGTGGAGTTTCATTCTATTTTGACACAACATTGAGACCTTGTCTCGATGGTTCCTTTCATATTCATTACATCGAAAGTACCAAACAGATCGGAAGGGAGGGGGGGGGGGGGGGGGGAGTAGTAGTAAGATCAGATGATTAGAGCAACACGCTCAGAAACATATCCATTAACGTGGAGTGGGGGGGGGGGTGTAGTAGTAAGATCAGATAATTAGAACAACACGCTCAGAAACATATCCATTAACGTGGAGGAAACTGGAATGTGAGTCCAGGTTTCCATTACACACACAGAAACATTTCACAACAATACCGACTTCTCGGTACCCAAAGTAAGAAAAACGCAACGGGGATGCCACCAGGGTGATCCACTTTTGTCTTACTTCTTCATTCTTTGCGCACAGGAGTTGGCAATTCAAATTTCAAAAAACAATGGCGAAAGAAAGGGTGTAGGTGTGCACTGAGTGTGCATGTATGTGTGTGCATATGTGCGTACGTGCGTGCATGCGTGAGTGTGTGTGTGTGCGCGCGCGCGCGCGCGCGCGCGCGCGCGCGTATGTGTATGTGTGTGTGTGTGTGTGCGTGTGTGTATGTGTGTGTGTGTGTGTGTGTGTGTGTGTGTGTGTGTGTGTGTGTGTGTGTGTGTGTGTGTTGTGGGGAAGACATGTGTTACGAGCTAAGAGGAATAAGAGGGAGGGGATGCAAGGATATTGAGCCCCCTCCCCCTCTTTCTTTTAACATGGTCTTGAAATGTCCATATGCGGACTGTCTAAATCATGCCATGAATTGAGCAATACTCTTTGGAAAGCTTAAACGGACAGAAGTTGCTAAAAAAAAAAAAAAATCCAATGCAGTTACTCGCATAGATGTCAGATGGACCAAATGTGAGAGAGTGGCCACTACGCCATTATAGTAAACATCTCATGCTCATTAGAAACTACCTACTCAAAACATTCCATTCTCCATTTCAAACTCAAAGCACAGACTTTCTACAATTACCAAGTCACGGTCTTTCCCAGCAAGGATCACATACAATCAATGAAGTTCAAATAAAATCTCGCTGGGTTCGAAAGCAAGAACGTGACATTGAGCGGGACAGATAGGAGAACCAATCAGCGGCCTGGTTTGTTTTAGCCGCCGCATCGACTGTCTCCCTCTGGCTGTGTGTTGGCAACTGGTTTGGACAGAGGGGATTGAGACTGTCATGTGCGTGTACGACAGGATCAGAAACGTGTTGCCCACTTTCCTGTTGGCTTCAATATTTGAAGGGGAAGGGAAGGGGATGGGGGTGGGGGGTGGCAGGGGTGGTGGGGGTGGGTTAAATGTAAAGGGGCAGGGTGAGGGGAGGAGGGCTCAGCCTACTACTGAACTGATAGTGCATGTGGTGATGTAACAGAATGGTAAGAAATCAAAAGATGGGAAAAGAGCATAAACATGAAGTCATGTGGGTGATGAAAGGGATGGGAATACTCTCTCTCTCTCTCTCTCTCTCTCTCTCTCTCTCTCTCTCTCTCTCTCTCTCTCTCTCTCTCTCTCTCTCAGATGATGTTCATTTTGTCTTATGTTGTCCTGTTTTGAGTGACTTAAGAACACAGTATATGCCTAGTAAATTTCATGCAGATCCATATAAATTTAGACTTGCATTGCTTATGGCAACAGAGCATAAACAAACTGTGAAACAACTGTCCATTTATCTTTACAAAGCATTCAAGTTGCGTTCTGTTCTGGTTTCTTGATTAGATACTAAATATGTTGTTAATTATGCATTTCTGTATAGAAGTTAAGTACCCCTTCATGAGGGGCAATGGCCTATACATGAACAAACTTTCCGTTTCCTCTCTTCCCTCTCTCTCTCTCTCTCTCTCTCTCTCTCTCGCTCGCTCGCTCGCTCGCTCTCTGTATATGCCCGTCTCTCTATCTTTCTGTTTGTTTACTCCAGTCTGTCTCTGTCTGTCAGACTATCTGTCTGTTTGTCTGTCTGTCTGACCCCCTCTCTCTCACTTTCCCTAATTTGCTCTCTCTCTCTCTCTGTTTTTCATTTTTACTCCCCCCTCCCCTATAGGTCTCTCTCTCTGTTTTTCTCTGTCTCTCTCTCTCTGTCTCTGTCTGTCTGTCTGTCTGTCTCTGTCTCTCTCTCTCTCTCTCTCTCTCTCTCTCTCTCTCTCTCTCTCTCTCTCTCTCTCTCTCTCTGTTTCATTTTTTACTCTCCTCTCTGCAGAAATGTGTGTATGAATTGTTTTTCATGATTCATGTTATTATGTTTGTCTCCCTTGTTCTGCATTTGAAAAAAAAAACACAAAAAAAAATTCAGTCTGTATGCACCTCAGTATGTTGATTGGGAACCAGAATTTACTAATGATCTCGGAACAACCTTGAATCCATTTAATGAAAGAAGTAAACAAAAGAGAGAATAAGAAAGCATACACACAACAAAGACCTCCAGACTCATTTTCTGTCAGCCTTTGATGTGCTCAGTCACTCAGCACTTAAATCGAGAACCTGCGTGCACCTGCTACAGCTGTAATGGGCAGGGAAAGGATGCCTCGCAACTGTTTGTGCTTAAGTCAGTCTGTTTCTATGGCTTTGGTATTGCTTCATCTTTGATCGCCACAAGTGGCCAGCATGGAGTTCTTTCCGAAGTTTCTGATTTGTACCTACGTCGTGGACTCCCGGCTGGGTGGTCGTGGTGTTACTTTCCTTCAGAGCCTTTTCTTTGTTTTTGTGTTTGTTTTTTTAACATCATACAAATGAATACACTAAATCGGAAGTGTGTGGGGTGGGGGTGGGGGTGGGCAGTGGAGGGGTAACACAGATATATCCACACGAACAACAAATCAGACAGTTCCATTCTATAATCTAGGGAGAATGAGGGTAAGGAAAAAGTCAGAAACGTACAACCTTTTCTCGTCAACGAAGCACTCGAGGAATTGATACATGCAGTATGTCTGAACAAACAAGGTACAGTGGTTAAATGGATCTTTTTTTCACATACATAGCAACATTTTCGTAAATTTCATTAGCTACTTATTACCATCGACCACTTATTGCTCATTCTTATTTTTCCTTCCTCGTCTAACTCATTCGATTAGACACATCAGCAAGATATTCGTAGGGATACCATTTTCTATCAAAGTCCATGTACTTCATTTCTGAACAATGGATACATTTTTCAACCCATATATACCATAAATGTTCTCCAAAAGTGTTTGATAGTAGGTCGTATTCTGTTTATTTCACATCTGTTTGTATAATGCTTGGCCCTTAAAATAATGTTTTCAAAAACTTCATCAGTTACTGCGTGTTCATCATTTACAAATAAAACCAGCTTCATTTTTTCTTAATCCATTCTGCTGCAATGTTCACATTTTTTTTTTTTTTTTTCTTTTTTTTTTTTTTTGCTAGCTCCCCCCAGAAATGTTTTGCAAGCCGACGCTGCCACATAAATGTTGAACTGAATCAGTGTCAGCTTCGCAAAATGCACACGGATCACTGGGAAGAATTCCCGTCGTCTTTAAGATACAGTTTGCAACCAGAATATTTTGACAAATTCTTATTGGGAACCATTTTAATTCATTTCTTTTTAATTTGTTTCACTTATTTCATTGTTTTTTTTCCCCCCAGTCTTATTACACATCTTAATTTTGCAGAGGAGCTTATATCAAAGATTGTAATTCTTTCGAGGACAGTGCTGGAAAAAGGAGGTTTGATCCCTTTTTCACGCTTGGTATTACTTGCAGATGCTTTTGTTCTTAGATTACTGTCATTTTTTCGTTACTTTAATATTCGCACATCTGAAATACCTTGTTATTAATGATATGCATCCCCTGTGCTCTAGCTAATTTACTGTGATGAAATATTTTCCGGAAAAAAATTAATCGAGAAAACTTCCATCTTCGTTGATAACATCTTTAACTAAGAATATTTTGTTTGTGGCGTTTTTTTTTTTCTGCCCAGACCGGCTCCTACCCAGAGTTGACTTTTTGCTACGGGCTGAAGTGGGAAGACCGGGACAACACAGTCGAGTTTTATCCACTTAATGGATGCGTCCATGAGAGTGTTGCTCAAATTTATTGACAAACACCGCAGGCGTCTGTATCTCTCGGGACTGGTTGACGCCAGAATATGTTATGAAAGTAAGCGTAGATTACAGCCCTCTCATGCTGTCTCACACTTGAATGAAAGTCCGTAGCATCATCACCTTTATCATTTTCGCCAATCAGCCTTATAGTCTCAAATTCTGTGGCCCTCCATGCCCTGCTCTCATGTTGACCTCAGTTCCGATATCCCTTCAGCGTCCATGGTCTTGGCTCGATTCTGTTAGTGTCACAGATATCGACAAATTCATGGGGCTGTCGTGGGACGGACCTGGTGGCGTCCTCCGGAGGAGAGCTCACTCACGCCGGCTCCGCAATAAAGAATTTTTTTACGGTCAGTGGAGGGCTTAGCAGGTTGCGTCCTACGTAGGTTGGATCAGAACAGGCACCACTGACCACCACAGGAGTGACGCAGTAGCAGTGCCGTGTCTCCTCCGGTGAGTGGCCTCTGAACATTTTGACATCCCTGTTGATTGCCGGTGCTGATGAGGCTTTGGCACGCGGGACTGGGCTGCGTCTGTGGACGAGCGGTGGGAATGAGTGTGGCGTGGGTGCAATGCCATTGAGGAGGCGCAGAAGATGGGACAGCAAAAAAAAAAAAGTGTTTCTGTGTTCTTTGTTAACTTAGAAGTCCATTGAATAATTAAACTGGAGGCAAATCACGCTTTTCTCTGTCTTCTGTGTGTCTTTCAATCTGTTTGTGTGTCTGTCTGGCTGGCTGGCTGGCTGGCTGGCTGTCTCTCTCCCTCCCTCTCTTCCTCTCTCGCTCTCTCTCCTCTCTCTCTCTCTCTCTCTCTCTCTCTCTCTCTCCTCTCGCTCTCTCTCTCTCTCTCTCTCTCTCTCTCTCTCTCTCTCTCTCTCTCTCTCTCTCTTGTTTACGTGCTCATACACATCCTCACTCTTCCCTCTCTAATTCCTCTTCTTCATCAAAATATATGTTTTCCGCCCTCAGCATTTGCCACGCTTGCCTTGCACACAGCACGCATACCTTTGCCCACATCTCTCTCCATTATACCTGTAGCCTCGCCGCTCTACATTTCCAATGCACTGTAAACACAACACACGTGGCACCAGTAGCAGACACCCCAAGAAATGTCAGATGTCAGGCATCCGTTTCAAACACCAGGAAGGGTCTGAGTCTGTGTAGTCACGTTTATCGCATGTGTTGCTCAGGGCAATACGTTTCTATCTGACGTTCCCAGCAGTAGGAAATAACTGGCAGCAAGGAAAATGTTCGACAAATTAAAGATATAACATGCATTCAGATTGGCATTCTGCTACCCATGTAGTTTACATGAAAACAAACAAGCAGACAGAAACACTATGATTTTGTGCATAAATACCGTACGATTAAGGAGCGTATTTACACACACACACACACACACACACACACACCACACACACACACACACACACACACACACCACACCACACACACTCACACACACACACACACACACACACACACACACACACACACACACACACACTCTCTCTCTCTCTCTCTCTCTCTCTCTCTCTCTCTCACCACACACACACACACACACACACACACACACACACACACACACTCTCTCTCTCTCTCTCTCTCTCTCTCTCTCTCTCTCACACACACACAGAGAGAGAGAGAGAGAGAGAGAGAGAGAGAGAGAGAGAGAGAGAGAGATTTAGAAACACTTGAAACTGTTTGTCAGCTAATGACCTTTCATGTATAAAGACATCAGGTTCTCTCTCTCTCTCTCTCTCTCTCTCTCTCTCTCTCTCTCTCTCTCTCTCTCTCTCTCTCTCTCTCTCTGTTGCATTCTCATCTACATCCATCCTCACTGTTTCTTTCTCAAACATCTTCTCTATTACTGTGTATCTTCACAGTTCTCAGAATCTATCAGCCCTTCCTCTCACACACCAGGCATTCTGTTGTCCACATCTCTCTGCATTATAGTGGCACGCTCTTGCCTCTGCTTTCGCAGTGTACTGTAAACATAATAAACACAGCAGCAGCCGCAGCGACAGCAGCAGCAGCAGCAGCAGCAGCAGCAGCAGCAGCAGCAGCAACAGGCACACAATATATGTCAGATTTTAGGCATGCGTTTCAAGCAGTACGAAGGTGCCTTTGGGAGAGTATGCACGTTTGAGTGAGGGAGGACAGTTGCGTTGACATTGCTGTCCTTTTCGTCCTCCTGGAGTGATCAGATGGGAGAACAGATGCTGGGTGGCTGTACGTCTGGAGTAGAATACCAATAATTCATTTTAGAGTAAATGAGTCCAAGTTTTGTCCACATTTTACTCATTCAAATTCCATTCAAAGTGTCACATATTTTACTCAGTGCATTCCCGTTTGAACTCCAATCAACAGATAACTGGGGATAGGAAAACAATACACTTTACAAATTTCAGAAAATAAATGGAGGGAAAAAAAAGAAAGAGCATGATGTACACATGGTTTGGCACCCACCTCCCCATACACATGAAATGAAATGAAATGTGCACAAATTTTGTAGGGGTGAGTAGTACTGATAACGTTTGTTTCGACACTGTTCGCTTTCATTTGTTTGTTTGATAAACTCTGGGAATAATTTGTAACGTTGTCATTCTCTTCTCATTTGTGTCTTCTTTGTCACCGACTAAAATGAATAACACACACACACACACACACACACACACACACACACACACACACACACACACACACACACACACACACACACACACACTCACACACACACACACACACACACACACACACACACACACACACACACACACACACACACACACACACACACACACACACACACACGCACACACACACACGCACGCACACACACGCACACACACACACAGACAGACACACACACAAACACGGGCGCGCGCGCGCGAGTTTCTGTGCTCCTTCTCCTTCGCAGAACATGTGAGAATGGTGTGGAGTAAAGGACACGAACTGAAACAAAACAAAAAATGAAAGAGGAGGGTGGAAATGGAAGGAATGAGGGGAAGGAGAGGGAAGGGTGGTACATACCAGCTTTGCAAACACCTGCAGCAGTGTGTCAGCTAATGGCTTTACATGCCTGCGAACAACACATTTTCATTGTGGGAGGTAAAAACGATGGTGTGTGTGTGTGTGTGTGTGTGTGTGTGTGTGTGTGTGTGTGTGTGTGTGTGTGTGTGTGTGTGTGTGTGTGTGTGTGTGTGTGTGTGTGTGTGTGTGTGTGTGTGTGTGTGTGTGTGTGTGTGTGTGTGTGTATGCATGTGTGTGAGTGTGAGTGTGTGTGTGTGTGTGTGTGTGTGTGTGTGTGTGTGTGTGTGTGTGTGTGTGTGTGTGCGAGCGCGTGCACGTCAATGCGTATGTGCGACCGCGCGCGCGCGCGCGCGGCGCGGGCGTGTGTGTGTGTGTGTGTGTGTGTGTGTGTGTGTGTGTGTGTGTGTGTGTGTGATGTAAGAATCACAGTATACAGAGTGTTCGAAAGCACCGTTGAATAATCAACTCGGAACTCCAAAAAGACACACAGACAGGCAGGCAGGCAGAAAGAAAAGACAACAACAACAACAAACAAAAAGCGAAAACAAAAACAAAATCTAAACACACAAAAACGAACAAAGACACATGAAAACAAACAAACTAGCAAACCAATAAGCCACAAAACTGCGTCAAGATCCATTAACTGATGAACATGTATTAGTTCAGTCTTTCAACGCTTACATTTAACAGCTCATGTTTGCACCTGCTACAGTAATGTAAACTTCTTGTTGAAGGAGGCAGAGCAAGAATGCGTTGCAACAGCATTCGCTTTGAGTTAAAACTGTTTCTGCCGTTCCAGCGTTGTCTCGCCTTCGATGTTATCATCGCCACTAAAGGCCAAATGAGAAGAAGCTACGTTACTCTCCTATTCATCCAAACTTTCGGTTTTATTTGTTCACACACAAAAACGACAACTTTATTTAGTGGTTGATGCACGTATATGCTCATTTTGTCTCTGTCTACTTCTCTGTCTGTGCGTCTGCCTTCCTGTTTATCTGTCCATCTATCTACCTGTCTGCCAGTCTGTCTGTCTGTCTGTCTGTCTGTATGTCTCTCTCTCTCTCTCTCTCTCTCTCTCTCTCTCTCTCTCTCTCTCTCTCTCTCTCTCTGTGTGTTTCCTTCCATTCTTGATTACCTCGCTTGTTCCCTTTCCCTATCTGCAAATACTTCTCGTCCTTCTCTACTTACTCTTTCTCTTGTTCTTTTTGTCGCTATTTTCATGTTCTCCGTCACCATCATCCTTGTTCCTTTTCTTCTGAAGCATTACAAGCGGAAGCAAATGCTCTTTTTTGTTTTCGCCAAATCTTCAACTGACAGACGTATTGTCCTTATGTACTTGTTGTACTTTGCTACTTTGTTCGCTCAGCATTGAAGACAAAGGTAACTGATTGGTTACAGGGCAGAAAAGGGAAATAATCATCTCCTGACGCGTCTATGATGATGCCAGGAGCATCAATCGACACCAATTTAGTCCTCCCTGATCATCTCCCTCACACACACACACACACACACACACACACACACACACACACACACACACACACACACACACATTCTCTCTCTGTCTGTCTGTCTGTCTGTCTGTCTGTCTGTCTGTCTCTCTCTCTCTCTCTCTCTCTCTCTCTCTCTCTCTCTCTCTCTCTCTCTCTCTCTCTCTCTCATCCAAAGCCCGTCTGTCCTTGCCTTCCTTCGCAACCAAAGTTTCGGGTTTATTTGTTCACGCAAAAAAGAAAAAAAAAAGAAAAAAATGATTAATGCACAGACAAGTTCATTCTGTCTTCGTTTGTCCGTCTTTCCGGATGTCTATATATCTAAATGTTCGTCCGTCTCTGTCTGTCTGTCTGTCTGTCTGTCTGTCTGTCTAGACTGTCTGCTTGTCAATCTGTCTGTCTGTCTGTCTGTCTGTCAGTCAGTCTGTCTGTCAGTCTCTCTTTTTTTTTTCCCCACTCTCCTCCTCTTTTACCCGATCATCAATCTTTGCTTCCCTCTCTAACTGCTAATCCTACTGGGTTTCTTCTTATTAATATTCTTTTTCTTGTCGTCGGCGTCGTTGTCATCGTCGTCGTCGTCGTCGTCGTCGTCGTCGTCGTCGTCATCGTTGTTTGTTGTTGTTGCTGCTGTTGTTGTTGCTGTTGTTGTTGTGTTACCTGTCATCGTAATTATTCTTTATTCCCTTTCAAACAACAACAACAACAAATCTGGAAAGCACCAAATAGTATAAGAGTTGTCTGCCTGTATTTGTTTTTGTTTTTTTTTTTTTTTCTTGCTGTTTATTTTGTTCAACATACCAACTGTAATTGGATAGATAGAGGGGCAGAAAGTGGAAGGCCAGAAAGAAAACCAATCACCTCTTGGTCAGTTGGTGCCACCTGGGATGATGACAGGAACATCCATCAACACCACCGTCAGCCCTCTCTCTCTCTCTCTCTCTCTCTCTCTCTCTCTCTCTCTCTCTCTCTCTCTCTCTTTCTTGCTCTCTCTCTCTCTCTCTTTCTTGCTCTCTCTCTCTCTCTCTCTCTCTCTCTCTCTCTCTCTCTCTCTCTCTCTCTCTTGCTCCTCTCTCTTTCTTGCTCCCCTCTCTCTCTCTCTCTCTCTCTCTCTCTCTCTCTGCAGATCGCAGACCTCTCTGGAGTACACAGGTACGGGCATGGGTGAGGGACCAACAATTGTGCATGTTCTGACAGTCGAGGAGATGTTGGCAGAATAGGTCATTGTATGAAGCAAACCGTTATCTGTGTACCTTGGAGGCAATACCTCTCTTCTGACCGACCTCGAGGAAGAGCTGGAGAATCATTGACAAGTATGTGTGAGCAGAGCAGTGAATTAAGAATTGCGGTGATAATAATTCGCACTAAATCTCTCTCTCTCTCTCTCTCTCTCTCTCTGCTCTCTCTCTCTCTCTCTCTCTCTCCCCTCTCTCCCTGTCTCTCTCTCTGTCTCTCTCTCTCTCTCCCCTCTCTCTCTCTCTCTCTCCTCTCTCTCCCCCCTCTTTCTCTCTCTCCCCTCTCTCTCTTTCTCTCCCCCCTCTCTCTCTCTTTGTGCATACTTGTATCACAGAGTGATATACATAGGAGCTACACACACACAGGCACACAGACACACACACACACACACACACACACACACACACACACACACACACACACACACACACACACAAACACACACACACACACACACCAGAGAGCCTGAGAGACATTCTGAGCCTCTCCAGTGCCATTCCCTCCTCCCCGAGCAGTTACATCCGGTCGTTTTACCTACCCAGGATGGACCGAGCCATTGATTGCCTTGATCTATAGCGTGACGCCTGAGAGACTGTCTAAGCCTCTCCCTCCCCCCGCCCCCTCCCCGAGCGGTACATCCGTTCTTTACCTACCCGGATGCATTGACATGCTATATCCACTCTCCACTCTCCTGCTCCCTCCCCCCCCCCCCCCCCCCCTTCTCCTCATCCTTGAGCAGTGGGTCAGTAATGAAAACCAGAACCCTCGATAATGTCCAGTGCCTGGCGTTCTCTGACTGTGTCAAAGACCGTGCCACGCACACACACAGTTATTCAATTCAGACTCGGGCAAAAACAACATATAAACTAAAGATGTCAACTTCTTGGCTCTCTCTCCCCTGGCCATCTGAAACAGTTGTGCACTTGGGCCCCATCGACATTCTGCTTGTTACAAGGTATGGCGGATGGACCATAGCCATTGATTGCCTTGATCTATAGCGTGACGCCTGAGAGACTGTCTAAGCCTCTCCCCCCCCCCCCCCCCCCTCCCCCGAGCGGTACATCCGTTCTTTACCTACCCGGATGCATGACATGCTAGGTCCACTCTCTCCTGCTCCCCCCCCCCCCCCCCCCCCCCCCCCCTCCCCCATCCCTGAGCAGTGGGTCAGTAATGAAAACCAGACCTCGATAATGTCCAGTGCCTGGCGTTCTCTGACTGTGTCAAAGACGTGCCACGCTACACAGTTATTCAATTCAGACTCGGGCAAAAGCTATATAAACTAAAGATGTCAACTTCTTGGCTCTCTCTCCCCTGGCATCTGAACAGTTGTGCACTTGGGCCCCATCGACATTCTGCTTGTTACAAGGTAAATGTGACTCCATATTTTCTTTGTTGTTGTTGTTCTTAGAAACTAGGACTTAGTCTAGGTGCGTCAACATAGATAGAATTGGGGCTTGGCTAACGGTACTCTCTCTAGTTAGAAAGGAGTGAATAAATGCAACTACAATTGGACTCTGGCGTTTCGGCTCAGTGTTAAGTGTGCCTTCTGCCTCTACTCACTATCTACCTGACTGAAACATTCCTGTAGCCTTCTCTCTATCTCCAGACACACGTGAGCATATATCTATTCTGTGACAGTTGGTGGAGATGCGAATCGATCCCCCTCACCTCTCCTCGCAGCTAAAGCGTTAGCTCTACCTTCAGTGCATTTAAGTATTGGATCGCACAGGCCCGTACTTGTGGAACCACTACTTCCTATTCTCCGTGCGCCTATTTACCTTCACTAATAGAATTCTTTACTTGTTCTACAAGTGAAACTAGGGCACTAACCTCCAAATCCTGTCGTTACAAAAAAAAAAAAAAAAAAAAAAAAGGAAGGGGCCTCACAATCGCTTGTTTTTTTTTTCATGTCTCGGCTTCCAGTTCTTATTAGAAACAATCACTCTAGTAGACCAGTCACTCGTTCATACGCTCAAAGTTTAGTCGACAATCCCTTCTCCCATCACGCGGTGTCATCCATTCCTACTCAAGAGTCACCTACTCCTCCCCCATCCAGTCAGTCAACGTTAGAACACGTGTCTCCCTCCATTCAGAATCTGATCTTTCTGTGTCAGATTACGAGGAGGAAAGTAGTCTCATCCCCGGTCCTTTTGACGAACTTACATCTACAGACATGGCCTGTTCTCTGTCGTCAGTTAGTGTTACAACTGCAACATACACTCTAACAACTTCATCCTCGTCACACACCACTCTGGCTTCATTCTCCCACTCTCTTCCCACGCCCAGGTCTCATCTCTCTCTCAGCTACACATCATCACTGACCGATAATGCAACCCATGCCCCTGTTAGTACTACCTCTTACTATTCTCACCCTCTTCCGTCAGTGCTCACAGTCAGCCCATCATTACCAGAGACAGTCTGGGACGAAAACGCCCAGCCCCCAACTCCCACCCTTCACCTGCCCCATCAGTTAATGCCCTGATCCTTTTACCGGCAAGACCAACGCAGGACATTGCTTCCTGGCTGAAAACTTTTGACAGATATGCCATACTACAAGGTTGGCAGGAGGACAGTAAAAGAGCGATCCTCCCCCTTTTAATGAAGGACCAGGCGCAGCTGTGGCTGGATGGATTAGATCCGTCAGTCCCTGACTTGCACACGTATCAAGGACTGTGTGATGCTCTGATCAGGCGCTTTACACCTCATGAGTCCACGCGATGGATTCGATTGAAACAGTTTAACGACCGTCGGCAACTACCCATGAGACAGTAGTAGAAGATTTCTTTGCGTCGATGACGCGACAAGGACAACAGCTAGACAAACCCCCCAAAGATATCATGGAAACTATTGTCAATGGCCTCCTTCCATCCATTTCAAAATTTGTTATGCTGCGTGCGCCCCCCAGTCTCTCCAACAAGCCCTTGACTTGGCCCTGACCGCATCTGTCTTTCAGGACTCGCCAGCCACAGACAAAGTAGAGGTGGCACTGGCCTCACTCACTGAGCAAATAGGAGCCCTAAAGACTGACTTACAAAGAATGGACTCGGCTCGCGGGAATACCCGGTTTCACGGGCACACACAGACCGCAACACAGGCCACATGTGTTGACCCCCAACAGAGCCTCGCCACACAGCGCGCGCACTTTGACCCTGGGGATAACGGCACCGCCCAACCACGCTCATTCAACCAGCCCGCTGGCCACAGACACGTTCGTCCCCCCTTTGCGCGCGGCAGCAGACGCCTTGCCGTTCATGTGGAGGCGCTCATGCGCGACACACGTGTCGGTTTCGTGATGCAAGGTGCCATCATTGCCACGTCATCGGCCACACCGCCGCCGTTTGCTTTAGGCGCAGCAGTAGCAGATAGGGGTTTCCCCTCATGACTTCCAACGCCAGGATTGGTTGCCATGAGAAGAACAAAATTCATGACTCTGAACCCGTCCCACACATTAGGTCATTCTCCAACTGTAGTAAGATTAGAGTCTACATCAAGAACAAACCCTACACCAGTCTGGTAGATACAGGTGCTGATGTCTCCTGTGTTAGTAGCCAAATTGCAAATGATTTAGTTGAAGACAATCTAGTCAGCCTGCAGCCCTGCCCTTGCCTTCATCAAGGGAGTCGGTGGACAGCCCGTTAGAGTCCTAGGAAAAATTGAACTGCCCCCCCAAACTTTCCAGTCTGCATGTTTCACAGTCATTCATTGTTCTAGATCATTTGACTTGTCCCTTGATTTTAGGCATTGATTTCTTAACGGCACATCAAGCCTCCCTCCACTTTGGTACCCATCACCTTCAGCTGTACAATGGCTTAAACGTCAGTCCCCTTTCTGAAAGACCAACCTGACAGTGTGCCTGTCCAAGTATTGCACACAACATCTATCCCTCCTTATTCTGAAGTGTTGCTACCTGTTCGCGTCACCTCCAAGTGTAGCCATGCCATTGGTGTCATTGAACCGTTACAGGCATTGCTGTCAAACAAGAAGGTGATTGCAGCAAGAACCTTGGTTGCACTAACAGAAAATCAGACCATGTGTGTTGTGCGTAATAACTTCGCTTCCACTGTGAGATTAACACCCAGGGATACAATTGGTCATTTTGAGGAAGTTTCCCAAGATTTGGGGGGAAATTTCCGAACACTCTGCCAATATTAGGTCAGCAGCTATTCAAACTGACTCTAACCAACTTTCTAATGCCAAAAAACCATGATAGCCAATTTAGGTATTGACTTATCAGATTCAGATTTGACTGCAGATCAAAAAGATTCTTTCACCCTCTTTCTAGCCCAGAACAGAGACATTTTTGCTGCTGACATGTCAGAGCTAGGTGAGACTCACCTGGTGTCTCACACCATCGACACGGGTGACTCTGCTCTCTCCCATCAAACAAAGGCCATATATCGTACAGCACCCGCTCTGAATGCAGAAATAGAGAGACAAGTCAATGAAATGTATCAGCATGGGGTTGTTCGCCCTTCCACATCCCCCTGGTCGTCTCCTGTGGTTTTAGTGAAAAAGAAAGATGGTACCTATCGCTTTGCGGTCGATTACCGCAAATTGAACAAAGTGACCAAACCAGTACATTTCCCTCTCCCCCGCCTGGAAGATGCGTTAGACATCATGGGACAATCCCCATGTTCTCCACCCTTGATTTGTTTTCTGGCTTCTGGCAAATCCCACTAGATTCTGAGTCTCAGGATAAGTCCACCTTCACGATTCATTTCGGATCCTTTGCTTGGACCAGAATGCCCTTTGGATTACAGGGAGCCCCTGGATCATTTCAGTCTCTGATGAACCGTGTCCTTGCTGGACTCACATTCAAAACTTGCCTGGTTTTCATTGATGACATTCTCTGTCTGTCCAAAAACTTTGAAGATCATTTGTCTCATCTTTCTGTGATCTTTGATCGGATCCGAAACGCTGGTCTCAAACTCAAACCCACGAAATGTCATTTTGCTGCTGCTAAGGTGACATATTTGGGACACATTGTCACTAAGGATGGAGTCTCAGTTGACCCAGCGAAAGTGGAACTGGTTCAAAACTTTCCCACGCCCCAGTCTCAACATGATGTCCGGTCATTTTCTCGGCCTAGCAAACTACTATCGCCGGTTTGTCAGAAACTTCTCTTGCATTGCAGCCCCTCTCAATGACCTTCTGAAAACTCAGGCACAATTCCAATGGAATCCGGCTGCAGAACAAGCCTTTCAGACACTGAAATCGGCACTCACATCTGCACCTATTCTGGCTTATCCTGATTTTGAACGTCAGTTCATTTTGTACACGGATGCCAGCAACAAGGCCATCGGCTATGTGCTAGGACAGAGAGATGAACAAGGGCGGGAGCGCGTGATCGCCTATGGCGGCCGAGCATTGCGTGGTGCTGAACTACGTTACGGCATTACGGAAAAAGAGACACTGGCTCTGGTAGATGGTATACGGCACTTCAAAGTGTACCTCTCTCACGCCAAATTTCTGGTGTACACTGACCATTTGGCAACAAAGTTTCTGCAGAATGTCCAGGACCCCACCCCACAGGTCGTTTGGGTAGGTGGGCCCTCTTCCTTCAGTCGTTTGATTATGAAATCATTCATAAACCAGGCCGGGTACACAATAATGCTGATGCACTGAGTCGCATGCCCCATGCACCACCAGCTACACCTGACCCTCCCGACCTTGACCCGCCCCTCCCATTCTCCCCTCGCCATCACAGCCTGTTCCCCACGCCGTCACGCAGTGTAACACACCAAAGGGTGGAGTCCTGCGAGCCGCGCCCAGTCCTAGATCCCGTTAGCAGCGTAGGCACTTCCATACCTTCCACGCCACCTTCTGTCTCTCCCTCACCCATCCCTGCGGCCTTTCAAGCAACGGGAAACCCCCTCTGCTTGACCCAGCTGATCAGTCTACTCCGCCCTGTCCATCCTTCTCAGCCCCAGTCATTACTCAATCTCCCGGCGTCTTCCCTCCTTGTGCACATCAAACCCCCCAGGTCACGCTCCACACTGAGCCGGCCACACCCACTGTAACAGTCTGTACCGTGGAAACAGTGGCTGACGATGACCTGCGTGACATGCAGTTGAAGGACTCTCAGTGCCGGCCCTTCATTGATTACTTGCAGACGGGGTCAGTTACCACAGGAGAACAAGACAGCCCGCCGGCTGATCCTGAGAGTCAAGATTATGTCCTGCACAATGGCGTGTGCTATACCACCTCTACTATCCGCGGGGTCAGGGACACAGAAGTGAGCGAGTAGTCAAACAGTTAGTAGTCCCTTTTCCTCTCAGAAACGACATTTTGCTATCGTTTCACGACTCGCTCCTTGGTGGTCACTTTGCCACTGAAAAAAGACGTACCAGGCAATCAGATTGAGATATTTCTGGATAGGCATGTACTCGGATATCATGGTCTATGTCAAGTCGTGCGATGCATGTCAAAAGGCTAAGAGGGTGATACACCCACAAATTCCTCCGTTGAAACCGTTGCCCTTGGCACCAAACAAACTGTTTTTCCAGATGGCACTGTGATATACTTGGCCCACTGACCCCCAGTGAAGAAGGCTATAAAATACATTCTGCTGTTTGTGTGTTCCTTCAGCAAGTGGGTGGAGATAATTCCGTTGAAAGATACCACAGCCGCCACCATAGCCCGTCATTTCTATGACTCCATCATCTGTCGCTATGGTGCGCCTGATCAGCTGTTGTCGGACAGGGGACAGAATTTCCTGTCCAAGGTGGTGACTGAGGTGTGCAACATTTTTCAGATCACACGGGTGCACACCAGTAGCTACCACCCACAGACCAACGCCACATGTGAGCGCACACAACGCTACTATTGCCCAGTCTATCAGGGCGCAGTGTGACAAACACCCACTGTCCTGGCCTTCCATTCTTCCTGGTGTCGCCGCCGCACTGCGGACGGTCCCCTCCACAGAGTCCACCATGTTTTCTCCCTTCTTTATCCTGTTCAAACAGGAATGTCGGCTGCCCATTGACACTGCGCTACGTTCTGATGATCTGCCTGTGTCTGCACAGCCGCATGGAGGATATATCATCCAAAACGCTGAACTGATCAAAACCATGGTCAGTGACAATATCCTCACAGCTCAGCAGCGTTACAAGGCACAGTATGATAAAAACACCAGTCCCCCTCAGTATAGGGAAGGTCAACAGGTGTTGGTGCAGTGCTCACACAAGGTGCAGGGCATTTCTGCCAAGCTGCAACAGAAATATGATGGTCCATACTACATCACTAAGATTCTGCCCAATGGTGTGTATGTGCTCCGTCATAGTCAGAGTAACAAACAACTCAGATCGCCAGTGCATGCTATGAGACTGCGACCCTACTTTTCACCTGAGGACAGACCCACCAACCCTCCAGAGGCAGACCCGGACCCACTGTTGTTCGGACAGGACGACAACGAGTCGGTCTCTGATACCGATGAGGTGACGCGCTCATCCACACAGATTCCAGCTAGCCCCGCCCCCCTCCCTCTCTTCCAGCTCAGCCTCCAGCACAACAACCACGCCTTCCCCAACACTGGACAACCAGGTCCCCTCTGATGAGGAAACATACCTCGTGGAACAGGTTCTTGCTTGTAAGATGATAGACAAACATAAGCATTACAAAATCAAGTGGGTTGGGTACAGGAACACCACTTGGGAGCCCTGAGTCACACATTCCTGCACATCTAGTCCGAGATTTTCACATCCGAAAGACAAACAATGGGACGTAAACGCCGACGTTAAGCACATAGAATGAGGACCAACACACACTGTTCTTTCACTCTCTGCCTTTTGTTCTTTGGTCACTAAGCCGTGTTTTTGTATGCATGTTCACCTTCCCACACCCTCTCCCATGATGTGTGGTTGTCAAGACTGGTTAATAAGGATTCGAGGACAGGAGACTGAAATCGATCACACGATGTGTATAGTTGGCCGACGGGTCTGACTATGCATGTGTACAAACTGACATCCTGGTAAATTGTTGGTTTGTGCTGGTGTGTTATTATTGTTGTTCCTTTTCCCCTTCGTCGCTTTGTTGTACATCTGGCATCAGCCTATCAATCAGAAACAGTTCAACTTCTCCTGAATGAACAGCGCTAATGCTGCTTCCTCAAGACGGGTGTCGACCCATCACCTGCACTTTTTTTCCCCATGTCGTTGACATGTCAATTCGTCTTGTTGCGTCTTGTTTGTCTGATTCGTTCGTCAGCAATATCTACGTTCAGTGATAAGAATAAAGCGTCAGTCCTAAACGCTCCACGGTTATATCATCAGTACAGTTACCGTTCATGTGTAAACAGATGAGCTTATTACTCTACTTCAGCTGCTTATTATTATTACTGCTATATAATTCAAACACCCACGTGCGTACGTACGTAATGAATATTCTTGCAAGGTCGCTATTATCTTTGTTCGTTTATTGTCGTTATTTATGGTCCACCTCCCTTTTCCTTGATCCACGGTTTATCATGGCACACTACTGGGCGCTGACAACCCACTGTACATAATCCTACTCCTCCGCCCACTGCTATTACTCCTAACGGCACATGACGCCTCGTTGATTTCGCAATACCAGGGCTGCTACTACTACTACTTCTACTACTATTCGGCGCAAATGCCGCATGACCAAGTGCTACGGTCCAGAATCTTGCCTGCCCTCTATATATTGTTCTATTACTCAGCATTGTATTTGAGAGTTATGCGTTGGCGACTCTCCTGCTGGTAAAATATCTCCTTCGTGCCAGTTGATTGTGAACTTTATGAGACTACGTACTACAATTTTATTACTCAGCATTGTATTTGAGAGTTATGCGCTGGCGACTCTCCTACTGGTAATACATCAGGCCCATTGTCAACGTTCAGATGATTTCAATTGTGCCGATCACTGCCATCTCCCCTCCTCATCCCCCCCCCCCCCCCCTCCCCCCATTCGTCAAGGACCATTAATTGTAATATTCGTCAAGTACTTTTGTTTCATTCAGTGTTTCGTTTAGGTTTGGATATTAACACGTCTTTTGAGTGTTTCAGGAACTGCTGCTGAATCAACGGACGTTTTTTTCCTTCTACCTCTGCGGCTTATTTTTGTTTCGGAGCGACTGCGCGTTCGTCTTTACGCTTACGTACTTTTCGATGTCAGAATGATGTGACTTCTCACATTCGCACGGACCAACTCACAACTTTGTCCATACATTTCATTTTTTTCTCGGGTTATCTGTTAAATTAATGCGGCTGCACACTGATGAGCAAGGTCTGCAAAACGTATCCATTCAAATATTGTTGGAGCTGCTTTCGATCTCTTTTGCTCCACATCGTTTATTAGCGTCACATTACACATCAGGTCTCGTTTTGTGTACACAGCGCAAGCGATCATCCTTGTGAATATGCGCATTCATCATGTTTGTGTCGTGTTAAGGATCCTTATGTTTCGTTGACGTAACGACATGTCTGCATGTTTATGTGTCATCCATTTTTCATTCATCTGATCATGCATGAGTTGTTTCTATCACCACAAACCATATTCATCTCCTTGTCCATGGCCATGGTCATCATCTTCATGTTCATCATTGTTGTTCATCTTCATTCGTCACTGCAGGTGTTATCTAACATATTCACTGTTGTTGTTTTTTCTTTCTTTTTGTAAGCAAGTTACTGCTTTGTTCTGCCCGGCTATTAGTCATGTTCCAATTCATCAATGATGCTGCTGTATATAAAGAACATGTGAATTCATCGTTCCAGTAACATAAATGACATATTTATTCAAAGAGGAGTTTTATCATATGCAGTCCATGACTGTTTCTAAGGCCACCTTCAGTTTGGTTTTGGTAAACGGAATATCACAGTTTTATAAAAGACATCACCTTAGATAATCACCTAAGCTCTGCCGTGTGTTACCTACTCTATAATGAAGATTCGTATTCCTGTTGTAATCAAATAAAAGTCCATATCCCTAGACCATAATCTACCCTTGCTTTAACTTGTTGGCGGTATATGGTTGAGACATGTACGGGTTTTTGCAAGCCAAATAGTCCTCTGCTTGTTCCATTAAAAACGCCACTTAAAATACTTCACTTTTTGTCTTTTGTTTTCACACACTCTGTATGCCCAGTTCATGAAGATGCTTACTGATTTATCTGTGTTCGTTTAGTTATGTGTCTAGGTGCCATTTTGAATTATTTCTAGCCTGGAATGCAATTTTCTTTGATAATATGTTTATTACAGCTTTCCCTCACAATCATTAAGTGGCATTTCTTTCGTGACCCTTTTGTAATCTCAAAACTATTATCGGGCTCCAGTGTGATCTCTTCCAGTTCAGAACCAAAGCAGTGGCTCACACATTCCTTGCAATCTCGTACACGTCTCACAATTCATAGAAGGTTCATGAATTTTCTTTGCATTTATTCTTGATCGTGTGCTGATAAAAAAAAAAAAAAAAAAAAAAAAAAAAAAAAAAAAAAATTGTCTGGCATCGTCGCTTTTTCAGGTCCGACCCTTTGATTTTCTTTGTGTTGTTACTGTTGATTGGTATTAATCGCCGAGGATGTGTTCTTCGTTCTCTTTCATTACATTATGTGGATCGTATGCATGCTACATTATTTTGCCTTGGCCGTGAATGAATTGCATTTGTCGTGAAGGATTTTTTTTCCCCTTCATCATTGATGCACATTGTGAACCTCTCAGTACTACGTTCCTTTTTTTTTTTTCTTATTTCAGGGCTTACTTATCACTAGCTCTTCATCTTAATTGGAATGTGGTCTGACGTGTTCTGTTTTTACGAAGGTTTTACTGTATGCCTTTCTCTTATATTTTGCAGTGTCGGGTGACTCACAGGCTAGACTCCATATGTCCTTGCATTGTATGGTTATAAGTTTGACATTACTTTACGATGAGGTCACTGCTTTTATTACGAATGTACATATCTGGTTTTCTTCTCGCTTTTGTGGCCCTTCCTTGAGGACTCCCGTTGCATCTGGATAGCAACATATTCCAGCCTCCTTCCTATCTGGTTGGAGGAGTAATACCTGTATTTGGACGTATCTTGCATTTCGTATACATGAGCCTTGTTCATCAAGTTCAACAAGAATTTTGCAAATTTTTTTTAGCTTTGTGGCTTTGTGGGTTCTCCCCTCCTTTCGGAACTGACCAGAGTGATATACATAGCCCCACCCCCTTGATATTCCTTATAAGTGTCCCTGATAAGTGCTCAGATATGTATTCTGTTGCTATTGTCATTGCATTAAGTATTCTTTGTACACTGTCCACCTTTCTTTTTTTCATATATGTATACTTTGTGACATTATGGGTAACCTTCATGACTCATGTCTCCAATTTTACGCTTTGCTTCTTCCTATACATTCATTGTTGTGATACAGTACCATGTCTCAGTATTTCTCATCCAGGGTATAAATATTATCAGTGATTGTGCCTGTAATGCCATGCTATGTATTTCATCAATTCTTTTTATTGTTCTTCAGCCAAGCCCAGTAGCCTCATTTGGTCATCTGTATCAGTTCACACATTGCCCAGTTGTGCCTATGTCATTTTGTTACGCTTTTCATTTGTTTTGTTCTTGATGGCGCTCTGTCGCTGTTAACAGCAAATAATGCACACGGATGGCAAGCAATGGTGCCTTTTGGCTTTCTTCTCAATTCCCCTCTAAGAAGTACCAAGAAATACATTACCCTCCCCTCCCCCTCCCGAGACAGCATGCATTGCACAAATTCGCTATTCAGTTACCTACATTGTCATGAGGTACCATCGCCACGTCATGTACTCTAGCTGCACTTATGCGCGCGCTGACTTCGACTGAGGCGACTTGAAGCACCTGTACATCGCATGTGCTGTCCACGAGCAAGCCCGATGCCAGATCTTTTCGTCGAGGGGCAATCGCCCTCAGCCTGCCACCCCCCTTCCTCCGCCCTCGCCACCTCCCCGCTGCCCACGCTGTGCGCTGTTTCCTTCTACCTGCTTCAAGGACCTCGCGCCTGGTGGGTCAGCTTTCAACACCTGGCCAAACAATTCCATCACAAGGGGGACGCCTGGCTGTGACGCTCATAATGCCACACACGTTGGTATTTCTTCCATCAACTACGTCCGTTCCAGATAAGACGAGCCCAGCATCGACTACTGATGGATCTCCGTCACACACGAGCACTCTCTCTCTCAACTCTGCAGACATGCTGCATTACAGACTGTATGAACTGTCCCAGAAACTGTTCCTCATTGCAGCCACGGTGTTCTTCAGCAGTGACTCCAGCGCTGAGTGTGACATTTTTTTTTTCTACAAGTGTGCAAGGACTCTTGCTTCAGTTCAAAGTGAAATGAACCGATATACGAACTCTGGTGCCATATATTGCCATATTAGCTACGTTTAGGTGCAATGCTGTCTTCATATTCCTTAAAATTACTTTCAAGTAATCCCTTCATGACTTATAAAGTGTAACATTCCCTGATCCAGAATGCCCTAATTGTCTGCCATCCCTGTGCTGAAATATGGAGTCACAACCTATTTTATAAATAGTCCAGCCCTTCCCTTCTCATCTCCAGTTATTGCAAAAATGAGGACATTTTTTAAGGGAAGCGGGGGCAATTATCACAGAGTGATATACATAGGAGCTACACACACACAGGCACACAGACACACACACACACACACACACACACACACACACACACACACACACACACACACAGAGCCTGAGAGACATTCTGAGCCTCTCCAGTGCCATTCCCTCCTCCCCGAGCAGTTACATCCGGTCGTTTTACCTACCCAGGATGGACCGAGCCATTGATTGCCTTGATCTATAGCGTGACGCCTGAGAGACTGTCTAAGCCTCTCCCTCTCCCCCCCCCCCCCCTCCCCGAGCGGTACATCCGTTCTTTACCTACCCGGATGCATTGACATGCTAGGTCCTCTCTCTGCCCCCCCCCCCCCCCCCCCCCCCCCCCCCCCCCCCTTCCCTCATCCCTGAGCAGTGGGTCAGTAATGAAAACCAGACCTCGATAATGTCCAGTGCCTGGCGTTCTCTGACTGTGTCAAAGACGTGCCACGCTACACAGTTATTCAATTCAGACTCGGGCAAAAGCTATATAAACTAAAGATGTCAACTTCTTGGCTCTCTCTCCCCCTGGCATCTGAACAGTTGTGCACTTGGGCCCCATCGACATTCTGCTTGTTACAAGGTAAATGTGACTCCATATTTTCTTTGTTGTTGTTCTTAGAAAAACTAGGACTTAGTCTAGGTGCATCAACATAGATAGAATTGGGGCTTGGCTAACGGTACTCTCTCTAGTTAGAAAGGAGTGAATAAATGCAACTACAATTGGACTCTGGCGTTTCGGCTCAGTGTTAAGTGTGCCTTCTGCCTCTACTCACTATCTACCTGACTGAAACATTCCTGTAGCCTTCTCTCTATCTCCAGACACACGTGAGCATATATCTAGAAGCAACAGAAGCAGACAATTAACAGATGCCAGGTTTCAGACACCCATTTCAAACAACACGAAGGTGCTCATGCCAAAGAGGTCAGAACTGAGTGATGGGATGCACTTGCTGTAACATCAGTTCCTCCCCACCCGAGAGAGAGAGAGAGAGAGAGAGAGAGAGAGAGAGAGAGAGAGAGAGAGAGAGAGAGAGAGAGAGAGAGAGAGAGAGTTGTAGGGGAAAAATAAGTGCTTGTTGGATGTGCGTATGGGCTAGATTATCAATAATTTACTTATGCAATTTTAACGTCGAAGTTTTGTCCACCATAATTATGATCACTGATTTTGCTCTCGTTTAGTATGTTGTAATATAATTTTGCACCCCTGTTGAAGAATAAATTGTTTTTAGTACCACAGGTATCTCGTCTGTAGTATTTTCATTTACTTGAATTTTTGTTCGTCTTATAAATTTTTAATAGATTGGATCCAACCAAAATACGTTATAAAATCGATGTCTAAGTTGTATTTCGTTCTGAATTCCATATAAGTTAAACATCTCCATCTTCCTTAATGAAATGACCAATACAATATACACCTCTCTCAATCCAGTTTGTTCTGACTATGACCTTGTTTCCGACACATATTTTAGGGTTAAAGAAAACAGATTCTGCTAATAACTCTTTCATACTTTTAACTTCAATTTTTTTTATAAATCATCTCATAGGCTTTAAATGTGTCAGACCAAAAAGGGTGAAAAAAGCGCCCTCTGTTTGCCAGAAATCGGTCCGTAGTAC
>JADBJO010004407.1:50000-52500 GCA_016801955.1 Conus betulinus | reverse complement strand
CAGTCGTCTCCCTTCAGGCACAGCTGGCAGCACTAGCAGCTGGAGTCACCAGCTTGAACATACACACACACACACACACACGCACACACACGCACGCACGCACGCACACACACACACACACACACACACACACACACACACACACACACACACACACACACACACACACACGAATCTTTCATACCCACGTGTGAATATATGCACATATGTACCCGCATGAGTATACATCAATTACGTGTTCGGGAAAATTTAAAAAAAAAAGAAGAAAAAAAGGTAAATGCATGTGAAAAATGGATGCATTTCTTAAGAACGGAGGTGGAAGAAGACAGGGATGGAATAGAAAAATTAGGAGGAGGTTTGTGGAAAAGGGGGAGGGGGGGGGGGGGGGGGGGGGGGGGGTGGTGCAGGGAAGGAAAACAACCCTGAAAATCCACTCACGTTGCTTTCAGGCACAGACACCCAGGTCCAACATTCAGACGTTCCCACAGCTGGCTGCCTTTCACACTGGCACTCTGACTACCCTGGGGAAGCAAGTGATGGAATGGAGAAATCACAGACATCAAGGCTGACTCGTCCTCTGACGCCGTTACATTCTGTAAGCCCTGTGTATCAGTCATTAAGGCTGATTCAGCCTCCATCTCCCCAGTTCTCTGCGTCTGCCGAATCCTCCTCCATCCCCTCTACCCTCTACCCCCAACCATCCTCCTCACTGGAAGGGGAAGGAGAGGGGGTTAAAGGTGTTGCAGACATAACGTTTGTGTTAGATACGAAAAAAAAAGAGAGAGCTACAACGCCATGTGATTTGTATTCAGAGCAGAAAAATTGCTCAACGGTATGATCGATAAACCAGAAAATGTAAAGGCTGCTGGAAAAAAAAACCGAGAATACGTAAACTGCTGCTATGCCAGAGATCCCTGGAAATGCAGCCTGTTGGGAGTGAAAGACTAGAACCTGACGAGAATTATAATATATATATATATATATATATATATATATATATATATATGTGTGTGTGTGTGTGTGTGTGTGTGTGTGTGTGTGTGTGTGTGTGTGTGTGTGTGTGTGTGTGTGACATCTCTGGTATTGCCGGGACGGGTAGCTTTCTATTCTGTTGTAAATATTCACACACACACACACACACACACACACACACACACACACACACACACACACACACACACACACAGGCAGTTACAGACAGTTAATGAGGCAAAGAAAATGAAGGTAAACGATAATAATAAACAGACACATTTTTGTATGTCAAGCGAGGTTTGGGAAGGGGTGGATGGATGGGTAGTGGCGGGTTTTAATTATAGGGGGGGGGGGGGGGGGGGGGGGGGGGGGGGCATCTTTATTAATCTTTACGTTTAAGTTTTGTGAGCTCGTTCTTTTTCTCAAGCAAACGTGCTCGCTGAAAGCGTTCTCTGTGTTGTGGGGAGTCACCCATCTGTTACTGAGAGAAGGTGTTGAAGAGAAAAGATGTCGAAATGGCATCATCAAAGACCTCACAACAAGAGACGTCTTCCTGGTTGAATATTTTTAATCGAAATCCCTCGTCGCTATGGCAACACTCTCTGTCTCACAGGAACTCAGGAGCCGCCTGATGTACCGATTCTAAAAAAACATCCATCCCGTCATACCAGTCCTCTCTCCCGTTCTCAGACGAAGAAGTTCTTTTTAAGTTTGACTTATTTCGGGTGGTTTCCAAACGAGGCGGCTAAGGGCGGAAATCAAAATTGACACAAGAGAAAATGTACTCTTCCGCCGAAACAAAAGAGACCAGCAAAATACCAGACAACACAAGACGTGTTTCGTCCTCTTGATCTTCTTCAGGAAAGATGAACAACAGGACACTGAAAACGAAGAAGAATGAGAGATCAGTTAGTCTTTCAAACGGTTCAACGTCCATGTTGCTCTCAATCTGAGGAGCTAGGTGATAGCTCGTTCTTCTGATTGTTGTGTTTACCTTGCCTGAAGAGGACCAAGGAGGTCAAACCGCTTCGTGTTTTGTTTTTGTGATTTGTTTTTTTCCTCCACTATTAGATTGTTTGTCTTTGTATTCGTCTGACTTTATTCAAGTGTTAAATGCGTGCCAGTCTTGAATAAAAGTTACTCTATGTTAGGTTCTCTTATGGGAGCAAGGCTTACCCTATTTGTTTATTGCTTATTGTTTACTGTTCCCTGCCTCATTTATTTTCAACTTCATTTCAATTAAATCGAGGTTATGTGTATTTGTTTCTGTCCGTCTTTGTGTTTTTGTATTTTGATCTCCCTTGCCTCCTTGGTTGGATCCTCAAGCGTAGGCTCAAAGATTGTCCCCTACATTTTTTTTTACTGTTTGCATAATGTCTTTAGTTTTTCACCAACTTTTTTCCTCCCCACCTTTCGTTTTTGTTTCATTACTACCCTTTGCTGGCTGCTTTGGGGGGCTGTTGGATTCTTTTTTGAACCCTTGGTGGTGAGAACACCACAGTATTATGGGCTGTGGCGTGTCTCTACT
>JADBJO010004407.1:37500-42500 GCA_016801955.1 Conus betulinus | reverse complement strand
GGGTTATTGAACAGCAGAGCTGACCACTCAGACTGTTCCATATCTTTTGATGTCCCTTGCATCCATGAATGGATCCTCAAGCATAGGCTCAAAGTTTGTCACCTACATTTTATACTGTTTGTATTATGTTTTTTAGTTTTTCAGCAAATTTGTTTCCTCTCCACACTTTCGTTTTGTTACATTTACTATCCTTCGCTGGCTGCTTTGGGGGTGCCGTTGGATTCTTTTTTTGAACCCTTGGTGGTGAGAACACCACAGAATTATGGACTGTGGTGTGTCTCTATTTGACACCAAGAGCACAGACACAATCAGCTGTGTTCTCTTGAAAAGCCTGATCCAGCGGACAAAAGGTCTAGAAGCAGGCATTACAATAAATGTTTTCGAAGAGGAGTGCGATGGTTCCCTCAGCAGCTAGCGAAGGGTTTCTCATATTTATGATATATTTTTCTCCTATTGTTTTCAATTTTCGTTTTCAAATTCAAAACGCACACACACGGATATACATATAGAAAGAGAGACGTGTGTGTACCCTTCACCCCTTCTCCTTGTTCCCTGCCGCTTGACATTCAAAACCCTGTCTCTATTTTTTCTATCTACATATGTAAACACGCAAAAAACAAATAAAAAAAAACCAGATATAGAGGTAGTCAGATTCTACAGATGAAACTAAAGCAAGAAAGTCTTGAAATGTCCAGTGCTAGACTTTTTGTCAAACTGCTGCGTTCCTGTGCTATGTAGGTTCAAAATGATAATCTTTTAATCAAACAAGAAAAAATTCATACATTGTATTGTGACCTTGGGATATCCAGTGCTACGTTTTCTATGCATGTGCAGCGCCATTGCTCTAGTTGAAGTTCAAAACGATTGTCTTTGAGTCAAAAGCAAGGAAAGGATATTCATTACATCTGACTGTCATTTGTTTCTGTCAAAGTGCTATTTTGTATTGCAAATTAACTTCAGAATATCTTTAATCACACTGTCTGTCAAAATATTACATCGAATCTTACGGCATCCCTGTCGATTTTTTTTTTGTTGTTGTTGTTCTGGAAAGCGTGATGTACAATCACAGTCATCCCCTTCATCCAGTACTTCATTCAACGTCCATCTTGCCCCTTATTTGAGATAACAAATGATTTTTCGGTCTTTGTCTTCATTGTCCCTATTGTTGTTCATCTTGCCTGAAAAGACCAAAGAGGTTGAAACGCGTCGTGTTTTGTATTGAAATTTGTTTCTCATCATCATCATCATAGTGACTAAAGAACAAAAAATGACCATCGTGATGACAGTAATCATCCTAAGGTTCTTAACAATGATGAAGATGTTGACGACCGCGGCAACAAAAGGGACAGTGAAAATAAAGATAGCAGGAAGAATGATGGAAAACGCAATTGCCATATTAGTTCTGGTAGATACGTTCGTTGCCTTGTCTGACACACGGGCCATACCGCGATGATGAAGGTGTGATCCCTATGAGTGGGACACGTGAAAGAATGACACCACGGACAACAACAAGAAACTGTTGATAGTAACGACGGATATTCTACTTTTCGGAGTTGCATTTCATCGTCGTTGACTTAAGAATTATTGTGGATCTTCAGCATCAGGCTGCAATTTTCTGAGAGAAAATTCAGACTATGCACTGCTTTTTTTTTCTGGCAACATGACTTTCTTTGTTCACCTCTCAAGGTGTCTTTTTCTGTAGGTTTGCTATAAAGACAACGAAAGCATCTGAAAAAAGGCAATTTGACCACCACTTTATGTGTAATGGAAAGAGGAAAGTTAGCCCATCCCGTACGGGATTCAAACTTCGGACAAACTATGAAGCCCTTGGTTTATAGGTTCGTTTTTTCTCCTCCAGACCACACGTGCTGCATCGACTAACGATGACTAACTATAGCGACAACAGATGTGGTAGAGAGGGCAATTCTGTTCCTTTCCTTGAAGCCACGAGATTTGAGGATTGGGGTGGAAAGATGTCTGTACGGGGATGGAATGGTGGTGGTAGTGATACCCTAATTGTAGACAGAATCAGGTAGTTGGAGAGATGGTGAGCCTTGTTATTACTTCTTTACGGCACTGCTCCGCCTTCTGGAGGTGTCTTTGTACTGCCATCATCACAGTGTTGTCACTGTGATCACCTTTATCATCCTGGCCGGCGTCGTTATACTGTCATTGCCGTTAGTCGCCACTCATGAACACCAGAATCATATCCTCGAATTGATGCCAAATCGGTGATCCACCACACACATAGGCACTAGCATTACAGTCAACATGACGTCGTTGGCACCATGATTATCGACCTCCCCCTCCTCGTGCTTCCCTCCCCCCTCCTCCTCCTCCTCCTCGTCCTCCTCCTCCTCCTCGTCCTCCTCCTCCTCCTCCTCATCATCATCATCGTAATCACCATCATCATCCATCATCATCATCATCATCATCATCATCACAAACGAAACTTATCATGAACAATCATCATTTCTATTTTCATATCTTCAACTCTCTCTCTCTCTCTCTCTCTCTCTCTCTCTCTCTCTCTCTCTCTCTCTCTCTCTCTCTCTCCCATATTTACGCCCTAAATTTAAAGGACCGCCCATTCCTCTAACCGTAGCGCTCACGCCTGGCAGTCAGGCTTAGAGTAAGTCAATCAGTCCTTCCCCCCCCCCCCCCCCCCTCCCTCCCTGTATAGGTCCATCCAATTACCCTGACACACCCGGCGGGAAAAGCGAGGAACCCGCCTCTCGTTTACCATCCCGTGCCAGAGCTCCTGGTCTCAATGACTCAGTGTCAGCTCCTGTTGGGCTGCCTCCTTCGTCTCTGTCTTTCGCAAAGAACCGCACTTCCTGGGTCGCCCATGCCAACAAGAACCATCACTGTGGGCTGCTGGCGACGTCTGTTATGCCTGGCGAATTGAGTTGCAGCCCGGCCGCTTGTCGTAAAGATTGCGATTTGTCTGTCTGATCTGTATGTAGCCATGACGGGTGTGTCGCTGTTCTCGCTGTGATTGCCGTGATTGCTGCTGCTGCTGCTGCTGCTGCTGCTGCTGCTGCTGCTGCTGTTGTTGTTGTTGTTGTTGTTTGTTATAATGATTATATTACCGTTGTTTTTCTTCTCCTTATTTTTACCTAGTCATCATCATCATCATCACACACACACACACACACACACACACACACACACACACACACACACACACACACACACACACACACACACACACACACACACACACACGCACACGCGCGCGCGCGCGCGCGTGCGCGCGCTTGTGCGCGTACGTGTATAGACACCAAGATCAGTAAATGGTAACAATTACACGTTTCAGAGGAGAAAAAAGACATACCATTTTCTTTTGTGTTGATGGTAAAGGTTTTTTTTTTTTTTTTTTAAATGGAAAGAGATGGAACAAGACAAGAATAAAAGTAGAAACGGGGGGCGCGCGCGCTTGTGTGTGTGTGTGTGTGTGTGTGTGTGTGTGTGTGTGTGTGTGTGTGTGTGCGTGCGTGTGTGTGTGTGTGTGTGTGTGTGCGTGCGTGTGTGTGTGTGTGTGTGTGGTGGGGGGGGGGGGGGGGGGTAGGGGAAAGAGAAAGGGGAGGGAGACTACGTGCAGGCAAAGGGAAAAAAAAAAAAAAAAAATCTACTCACACTGCTCTCAGGAACAGAAACCTGGGTCCCAACACTCCAACGCTCACACACGTGGCCGCCTTTCACACTGGCATTCTGACGCCCCTGGGGAGGCAGTTAATCGAATGGACAAATCACTGACGTCAATCTCCCCTATGTGATGTTACAGTGTGTACGTTCTATGTAGAAGCCATTAAGGTCTCTTCATCTTCATCCCCCTCCCTCTCTCGCCCATTCCCTTCTTCTTCCTAACCCACCTCACACCCTTCATCTCCCACCCATCTTTTTATTTGATTTGATTCTCCCCTTTTCCCCTCTCTCTACCCTACCCTCTCCATCCCCTCCAGATTGATATCTTCAGTCCTGGTAATCATCTTGTGTAGGTTTACTCATCTAGAGAACCAACCAGACACTTTTTTTTTTATACTCGTCCACATGTGTGCCTGCCCAATGTGTGTGTGCGTGTGTGTGGGTGTGGGGATGGGGTGGGTGGGTGCGCACGCGGGTGTGTGTGCATGTGTGCACGTGTGTGTGTGTGTGTGTGTGTGTGTGTGTGTGTGTGTGTGTGTGTGTGTGTGTGTGTGTGTGTGTGTGTGTGTGCAGTGCGTGCGTGTGTGCGTGCGTGCGTGCGTGCGTGTGTACATGCGTGTGGGCGCGCGCGCGTGTGTGTGCGCAAACACTCACACACGCCTCTGTGTGTGTGTGTGTGTGTGTGTGTGTGTGTGTGTGTGTGTGTGTGTGTGTGTGTTTTTCGTCATTTTCTTTCGTTCTTTTTTCTTTGCTGATACATTTCAGGAATTTGAGGTTTTTCTCTCCATTTTTGAAGCCAACGTCTGGTCATACCGATTCAGATAACGAAGCATTTTCATATGCACAAAGCCAGGCCAGGATGGAAATCAGACATAATTGCAGACAAACAGATTACAGGACTAAACACAATGCATTTCGACCTCTTAGGTCTTCTTCAGACAAACACAGACAACATTCAGGTCATTAAAAACGAAGAACGAGAGACCACTTATCTTCTCTTATTCCGCGCAAAACGTTGTGGCTTCTGTTCTTCATCATTCAACGCCCATCTTGCGCTGAGGTGATTGAAGATCAGTGATTGCTCGATCATTTTCGTTGTCCTAAGTGTTTTGTATCTTGCCTGAAGAAGACCTGAGAGGTCGAAACGCGTCGTGCTTTGTCTTCTGATTCGTTTGTCCACGTTTTCTTTTTTATTGTTGCTGTTTGTGTTATCGTTTGTTGGTTGTTGTTTGTTGTTGTTGTTGTTGCTGTTGTTGTTGTTGTTGTTGTTGTTGTTGTTGTTGTTACTGTTGTTGCTTCTGTTGTTGCTGTTGTAGATGTTACTGTTATTGTTGTTTTATTTCCCTTTGTAG
>JADBJO010004407.1:30000-32500 GCA_016801955.1 Conus betulinus | reverse complement strand
CACTGGAAACATCAACATTCAAAGAGCACAGCAGGATGCTCGTCATAGATGAAACTGTCCTGTTCATGGAAGTGAAAAGAATATTGAGGAAAGAAAAGCAAAGAAAGTTTTAAAGAAGCACAAATCAGGGTCAGTCCTCTAACATCCCCCCCCCCCACACACACACACACACATACACACCCTTTTCATACACACATCCTTTGGCTTCATACAATCCACCTCAGACTTCGCATGTCTACGATGCCATAAACAAATGATAATAACAGCCACTGTAACAGCAGCATGATTTACGGCAGCAACTGCAGGAACACTACAACATTGATAATGTTGCAACTGCTGCTGCTGCTGCTGCTGCTGATGCTGATGTTGATGATGATGATGATGATGATGATGATGATGATGGTGGATGGTGATGATGGTAGTAGTGGTGGTGGTGATAGTAAAAGCATAATTGTACAAAATGTGTGTGTGTGTGTGTGTGTGTGTGTGTGTGTGTGTGTGTGTGTGTGTGTGTGTGTGTGTGTGTGTGAGAGAGATAAGGAGGGGAGGTGGGCGGGTTGGGATGAAGGATTTTTTCTTTCGTGTTTTCGTCTGTTGCTTGTTGTTTGCTGTTTTTGTTGCTTTCGTTTTCTTACCTCTTTCATGACCAGGGATTTGTACTTAGCATGCTCGTCAAAACAATACTTGATTGTGCTGTTATGTAAAAGTTTTTTTTTCAGCTAATCCTCTACGATATTTATACTACCTTCCCTTAACAATCTTAGATAGTCACTGAAACGGATCACAAAGAAGTATTTTCTTTGCTGGCAGCAGTTGTCTCTCCACAAAAGTCTGGAGAAGGAATACTTACGCACTAGGTAGAGTACAGCAAACATAAAGACCTCACATTACTGACTCCTTGGATTTTGATCTTGGTTCAGCAGAAAAGCTTTTCGTCTAATATTCCATCAAACTTGATTTCATTCGCTATTTGCGTAAACGAAGTTATGTTTTCACCCACGTGTGTTTTTTTGGTCGCCGTACAACCTAAAAGGGGCAACATTATCATTATTTAAAAGCGAAGTCATGCAACCGTGAAAACATACTGACACACGCTTTTCGTCGAGATCATGAGTCCAAAGCAAAATACCAACAGTAGTAACTAAGTCCCGATCTCAACCAACACGAACCAATGACATTCAAACAAAACATGACGTCAGTTCAGAGCCAGCCACTCGGTGCAGTTCGTACAACGTGACACAAAGCGGGACAAGCGGGAAAACCAATCAGCGATCTCGTTTTGTCCTAGCCCTCATACTGACTTTTCCTCACTGGCTCCTGTTTGGAAACTGGTTTCGGCGAACAGTCCATGAGGCTGACCTGTATTAAAACGCCCCCTGGCGGTGGACATGTCACTGTGTTTCTCTTTCACTCGAGGAGTGTGAGGAGACGGAGAGGAAGGGCAGAGTAGGGGAAGAAAATGTGGAGATGTCGAAAGGACAAAGGTGTTGTGGGTTGACGTACAGGGGAACAATTGTAGCTTGTTCGATCAACAAGGTGTTAATTCGGTAGAGATACAGTGAAAGGTAGCACTGAGAAAGAAAGAAAGGTGTGTGTGCGTGTGCGTGCGTACATGTGTGTGTGTGTGTGTGTGTGTGTGTGAGAGAGAGAGAGAGAGAGAGAGAGAGAGAGAGAGAGAGAGAGAGCACCTGAACGAGAGACAGACTGACAGACAAACACAGACAGACAGACAGAGATGAAAAAAAAAAAAGAGAGAGAGAGACAGAGAGAGAGAGAGAGAGAGAGAGAGAGAGAGAGACAGAGAGAGACAGAGACAGAGAGAAAAAGAGAGGTGTGACTGTCAAGAGATATGAGCTTAACCTTTGCCTTTTGTGAGAAAAATGGAGGTGGTGTACAAATCGATGTCTGTACTGCGCCTAAACTCCGCGATTTATTATGTTTTATTTTTCTTCGTTGAGCTAATCACGTACAAATAAATCACCATAACAGTTCAAACCGCTGGCGTTGGTGGAGCTTCTACTAGAAATTGCATAGCATGAAATAATCCGAAGCAAAGAACTCAAGCTCTCGAAATACAGCTACCCAGAAAGCTTGTATTGCTTCTCTAACGAATACCAGCCTTCTCTAAGTGCTGTGTCAAATATAACTGCAATCGCAAAAAAATCGCCTCCTATTCCCTTCGTTCACCATAACTGTCACGTGACAAGTTGGCAAAATACTTTGATAGCTCAGCACAGCAGAAAAACATGCCCTGGGCCCGTCAAAACAGATTTTACATTCATTTTCTCTTCTCAGCAGTAATGACAAGAGAGAATTCATCATGCAGCAACATTGATCCTAGGACCAGCCGCCGTGGCGAGGTAGTCATGCATCGTGGACTCCAGGCAATGGCTTCGTGTGTTTGACTCTAATCAGAGTGATTTGTTTGTGGGAATTTTCTGCCCCGCCCAGGCTCCTATCCAGGGTTGAGTTTGCTGTGGGCCCATTTGGGAAGACTGGG
>JADBJO010004407.1:22500-25000 GCA_016801955.1 Conus betulinus | reverse complement strand
AGGATAAATAATCCAAGAGCATGTCCAGCAGGGTCAATGGGGGCAATAATGGACCACGTGAAAATGCATATTCCAAAGAAGTTTCAACTAGAATTAAATGTGGCAAAGGGGCTGTCTTACTCAGATGTCTTCATCTGAGAGAGAGAGAGAGAGAGAGAGAGAGAGAGAGAGAGAGAGAGAGAGAGAGAGAGAGGCTTATATATGATAAAAATGGAGACAGAGGGGAAGGCGAACAAACAAACAAACATACAGACACTCGCAAACAGACAGACGGACGGACAGAGACAATAGGGAGGTGATTCCAGGGGGTGGTAAGTAACACCAAAGAGGGAGCTGTGACAGAGCACTGTATGTATTGGGGAAATCTAATTCCTTCTCACATAAGGGTGCTGAGTACTACCATAATCTGCCCCGCCGCCACCAGCATTTCAGAGAGAGAGAGAGAGAGAGAGAGAGAGAGAGAGAGAGAGAGAGACGCATGATCACAACACAGGTAGGGGGGTGAACACGCAGTCAGACACTGTGACAAAACAGGCAGACGACCACAAGACAACAGACAGACGGTTCCAACAGGCTGTACAGTGCGGTAAGGAAGTAATAACACAGCACGCCATTTATCGGACCAATCTGATTTGGTCTCCCATTAGGGGACTATCATTACCACGCCACCACTACCACCTCCACGCCAACCGCACAGACTCCCCGTTACCCTGACCCTCAGTCCTCCTTGCCACAACACTGAAACAGTCGCCCTATCTACCACGTGCACTGTCGCTATCGTCAGTCATCGTTAGTGATGAAGACGACGGCATCGTTCACACAGGCGTGGTCGAGAGAAGAAAACAGAGGCCTACAAAGCAGAGGTTTCCAAGTAGATTTCGTTTAGTTTGTTCTAATCTTTTTTTTTTATGAAGTTCACGTTCGACATCTCTCTCTCTCTCTCTCTCTCTCTCTCTCTCTCTCTCTCTCTCTCTCTCTCTCTCTCTCTCTCTCTCTCTCTCTCTCTCTCTCTCTCTCTAGTCTTGCTATGTTGAATTGTCAGTATGAATGACATGTGTTGAAGTAGGTAATGTGCGCATGGCAAGGACAGATTGTAAGACTAGGCTTAGGCCTAAAATTCTTCATCCTTGCCTATTAAAGATCAGTCAATCAATCAATCAATCAATCAATCTCTGTCTCTGTCTCTGTCTGTCTGTCTGTCTCTCTGTCTCTCTCTGTCTCTCTGTCTCTCTGTCTGTCTGTCTGTCTGTCTCTCTCTCTCTCTCTCTCTCTCTCTCTCTCTCTCTCTCTCTCTCTCTCTCTCTCTCTCTCTCTCTCTGCCCCACCACCCCTACCATTTTCCTCTGTCCCGCCGGTATCATACTGCAAATCAAACACAGATAAAAAAAAAAAGAAAAGAAAAAAAAAACCTCTTTCTCAAAAGGCGTGCATGAGTAAAAACAAGCTGAAGAAAATGTTTGGTGTGTGGAATCCTTTGTTGTGGGGTATCTGAGGTTGCTATATCAGCCTCTTCTCTCTTTTGTGTCTTTTTCCCCCCGTTGTTTCAGGGCGGATAAGACATCCCAACGGCAACACATTCTAGCTGTCAAAATGTACTTTGATATGCAAACCAAAAAAAACGTACGGTGACAGGTAACCAGAGGCATCACTCTGCAAAACTGACAATGCCGGGGGGTATAGAGTTGCAGATCTCATTATGTATAGGTTTCCGAGATATTGATGATGTGATCCAAAAGCAAGGTTAAACAGCGTTGATGATGATCTTACCATCATGGTATTCATCATCGTCGTCGTCGTCATCATCACCATCATCATCATCATCGTTATCATCGTCATCACCATCGTCATCATCACATCATCGTTATCATCATCACCATCATCATCATCATCTTCATCTTCATCCTCATCATGTGTGTGTGTGTGTGTGTGTGTGTGTGTGTGTGTGTGTGTGTGTGTGTGTGTGTGTGTGGCAAGCGTGCGTGCGTGCGTGCGTGCGTGCGTGTGTGTGTGTGTGTGTGTGTGTGTGTGTGTGTGTGTGTGTGTGTGTGTGTGTGTGTGTGTGTGCGTGCGTGCGTGCGTGGGTGTATGTGTGTGTGTGTGTGTGTGTGTGTGTGTGGTGTGTGTGTGTGTGTGTGTGTGTGTGTGTGTGTTTACGTGGTTCTATCTATGTTAATTTGTTACATCTGTATGCTTTGGATTGGGGCGCGTTACTGGAGCGGTTTCCCCCTGCATCTTAAGCAAGTTTTAACTCATACCCACCCCTGACCTCTCTCTCTCCTCTCTCGCTCTCTCTCTCTCTCTCTCTCTCTCTCTCTCTCTCTCCTCTCTCTCTCTCTCTCTCTCTCTCTCTCTCTCCACAGATCATCTTCACACATTTCGATAGAGGCGAACCGCTCTCGGAATATGGCGATGAACAGATACTATCTTCTCCTCAAAAAAGATCCGTAGCATCAACTGATGCATGTTAACGCATTCCTTCGCTACCCGCATCTTGCCTACC
>JADBJO010004407.1:10000-15000 GCA_016801955.1 Conus betulinus | reverse complement strand
GAAGTGTTAGTGACGTTCTACAAGTTTCCAGAAGAGCGTTCGTACACAAGCCAAATGTTCAACAAATCATAAGCATACCTGCACTTAAAAGACCACGGACGAATGATGAAAAGGATGTACAGATTATTATACCTCCCACTCATTTGAGTGTTCGATTTGGGAGCAAACATTGCGGACAACAGGATGGTAAATGTGGTAATTTTAGTCATTTTCGGTTGTCGATATGGAAGAAGAAGAAGAAGAGAAGAAGAAGAGGCTCAGAGGAGGATGTAAAGAAAGTGTGAAGATAAGGAGAAATAAAAAGAAGAACTAAACCAATGTACATGGTTAAGGAGGAGCTTAAGAGTAAAGGGAACGAGAGAGAAAAATTATTAACCCTCCAACAGCACATTGAGATATCCACCAGAGAAGGTATCACTTCTCTCAGTCCTCTCAATCAACCGATGTGCATACAGCCATTTGCTCGGAGCATTCGTTTTGATGTCCCCTCTTAAGCTTATTACAGGTCGTGTCTCTGGCAGTAACAGTACACCAAAGAAATATCTAACAAAGGAGACAGTGGGATGAAAATGATGGTGGAACACGTCTATTCCGTCAAGACCGCTCACTTGATCATACACGCGTGTGTGTGTGTGTGTGTGTGTGTGTGTGTGTGTGTGTGTGTGTGTGTGTGTGTGTGTGTGTGTGTGTGTGTGTGTGAGCTCGCGCGCGCGCGCGCAAGTATGGATACCTACTCACATTCGTCAGCTGAATTAGGTCAAAAGAAAACATTTCAAGAAAAACAAACAGCAAACAAAAATCTGAGGATCTAGTTGGAAAGGGAGACGACAGCAGGCGTAAATCTAAACAAATCTTAAATAAATGTTAGCGAACCGCCAACGAGTCACAAGACAAAACACAACGCGTTTCGACCTCTAAGGTCTTCTTCAGGTAAGATACAAACAAGTAGGACAATGAAAATGAACGAATGTGTCACTTTAGCTTAGATCTCTTCAGCTCAAGGTAGGCAGGCCTTTCATTCAACGCGTGCCTACCTTGCGCTAAAGAGATCTAAGCTAAGTGACAAATTCGTTCATTTTCATTGTCTGTTTGTTTGTGTCTTGCCTGAAGAAGACCTAAGAGGTCGAAACGCGTCATGTTTTGTCTTGTGACTCGTTTGTCCACGTTTCTCCTGGCGGTTCGCTAACATTTATTTAAGATTTTGTTTTAAAAACCAGAGGTTTCATCAAAGTACTTTTTGTTTTATTTTGAAGTGTGCATTGCAAAGAAAGAGACAGAGGAAGACAACAGTAAATTGGAAGAAAGCGCAGATTGATGGGTTCAGTAAAGGGAAGGAGAGGGCCGAAAAGAAATAGAAAAATCTTGGGGAAAAAAAAGAAACTCTCTGAGTTTCTCAAGACCAGGACCTTAGGCCCACCGCTCCGACGCTCACACAGTTGACTGCCTTCCACGGTGGCACCCAGAACCCGCTTTGGAGAAGCAAATGACGGAACGGAGAAGTCACAGACATCAAGTTTGGTTCAATCCTTCCCCCGAAATCGTTACAATCTTCAAGCCCCAAAGAAGAAGTCATTAAGGCTGACTCTCTATCTCTTTCTTTATCTCCACCCTCCCCCCCTCCTCCACTTTCTGTGTTTTCCTTCCTATCTCTTCCCCGTCCTTTCCAGAATGTCTGCTATCTTCAATCTAGGTAACCGTCCATGCAAAGTTATCCAGTCTGGAATCTGGAATAAACGGGTGAGGCTGATTAGGGTAGAATGACCTTCGACTCTGTCTTTGGATACTGGCTCTCTCTACGTGTGCGTGTGGCTGATTAGGGTAGAATGACCTTCGACTCTGTCTTTGGATACTGGCTCTCTCTACGTGTGCGTGTGTGTGTGTGTGTGTGTGTGTTGTGTGTGGGTGTGGTGTGTGTGTGTGTGTGTGGTCACAACAGAGAACAGCGACAGTGAGGCCAGGCAAGACATGACGCTTTGGAATCCCAGACGATCTGGAATACTTCACGATGAACAATTCTATCGGGACTGCAACCAGAATGACCATGGTAATGAGTTTCATTTTGTAATGGAATGGACCTAATATAACGACATTAGAAATCAGTTTATACTAAGAAAATATACATGTATAAAATCCGTATTGAGCTATTTGTCGTTTTGCTCTGTGGTGGTAAAAAAAGTGTTGCTAAACTTAGCGAAGTTTCTAAGACTTAGTAAAGTTATGTAACATTATATTCAGTGTGTTAATTATCGGGAAAATCTGTGGATGTTTGAAGTGTTTAATTCATTCATTTGTTTTTAATTTGTTTCAAGTCCTCCATGCCCCAAAAGGGATCACAGGATTTAAAATCTTTGAATCTTTAAATCTGTGTGTATGTGTGTGTGTGTGTGTGTGTGTGTGTGTGTGTGTGTGGGTGTGTGTGTGTGTGTGTGTGTGTGTGTGTGCGCGCCCGCGTGAGAGAGAGAGAGAGAGAGAGAGAGAGAGAGAGAGAGGACAGATAGACTGGACAGATAGAGAGAGAGACAGAGACAGAGAGAGAGAGAGAGAGAGGAGAGATAGAGAGGAGTATAGCTGTTGGTGGATGGATCAGTGGATAATTTTAAAGTTCATCTTGCTTCCGGGTGGTTTTAAAGATCATGCTGCTTCCAAATGTCTTTAGGCTTATACGTAAACACGATGATAGTGAATCAATGGAGGCCAAAATCAACAGTTATACAGGCAAATAGCGTTGTGTCTTGCCTGATCTCATTGACGCTGCTCTCTGATGTGGCCAATCAAAGCTGAAGCTACCCATCAAATCTATTGCTGCGCAGTACAAAAGGTGAAAATCTAAGTTACTATTCACGCTTGAAAAATTGGGAGACACATTTGTGAGATCAGTCCATCCGAAAACTAGTAGGACCTGAAATATTTCTCTCTCTCTCTCTCTCTCTCTCTCTCTCTCTCTCTCTCTCTCTCTCTCTCTCTCACACACACACACACACACACACACACACACACACACACACACACACACACACACACACACACTAACACACACACACACACCACACACACACACACACACACACACACACGCACACACACACACTAACACACCACACACACACACACGTTACAAGGTAACATCACGAAGGAAGTCTTTGCACTGGTTTCTTGTTTAGTCGCTGTTGTGAGCCGCTATGGCTAGACATGACTTATGATACCCCCTTGCCAACAGGGCATTTTGCTAATGGCAATAAAATTGTGTCAGTGTCAGTGTCAGTGTCAGTGTCTCCGTCCCTCTCTCTCTCTCCCTTTCTCTCCACACACACACACACACACACACACTCACACACACACACACACACACACACACTCACACACACACACACACACACACACACACACACACCACACACACACACACACACACCACACACAAAACCTCTTGTTTTCGTTGTTTGTTGCCGAGTGTTTTTAATATTTAGGTTCGCCCATAAAACAAAAAACAACTTTTTCCTACAGAGTTTTGATGGAGATCACGTCTGATGTTGTGATAACTTACTCGTCTGTCACGAAAGAGATAGAGGGATAGAGACAAAAGACAGGATGCTGATATATAGCATCAGTTGATGCCTGAGAACAAAGCACGTCTTCCATTATTGTCATATCAGATTCTCAGTTGCAGTGCCGCGTTGCAGTATCAACACAGTGGATCTCTCAGAGGCGGCCCCACGAGCTGAATGATGAGCCGATTCCAACAGCAGACATGTCCATGAGCTTGTGTTGTCATCTGGGGATTTCAGGGAGAATGTTTTCTTAACTGGTTTTGATTTTTGTCTTTTATTTTTCAGGATGATGAAGGTGAAACAGACAGAGATGGCATGGAAGTGGAGAGGAGAGGAGAGGTGTGAGAGAGAGAGAGAGAGAGAGAGAGAGGAGAGAGAGAGAGAGAGATGCGCGCGCGCGCGCGCGCGCGTGTATGTGTGTATGTGTGTGTGTGTGTGTGTGTGTGTGTGTGTGTGTGTGTGTGTGTGTGTGTGTCTGTGTCTGTGTCTGTGTCTGCGTCTGCCTGTCTGCATTTATGTGTGTGTCTACGTGCTTGCATGTTTCGATTGTCCTTTTCGCGAGGTTGAGGCTCCCCGTTCCTGCTTTTAAAGCAGAGAGAGAGAGAGAGAGAGAGACAGAGAGAGAGAGAGAGAGAGAGAGAGAGAGAGAGAGAGACAGACAGACAGACAGACAGACAAAACAGACAGACAGACAGAGACAGAGGGAGGGAGGGATACATGAAGAGAGAGAGACAGAGACAGAGAGAGAGCGAGAGAGAGAGAGAGGAGAGAGAGAGAGAGAGAGAGGGAGGGAGAGACCTCCACCTTAAAAAATTAAAGATTCAAACAACTAACTTGCCTGATACTTCTTGTTTCACAGGCGTGTGTTTTCTCCCTCTAGACCACACCTCTGTGAACAATGCCGTCGTCTTCATCACTAACAACGACTGACGACAGCGACAGTGGCTGCGGCCGATAGGGAGACTGTTCCAGTGTTGGGGCTGCGGTAGGGGGTGTCTATCCGGGTGGTGTGGAGGTGGTGGTGGTGTGATGTAGTGATGGTGGTCCCCTCATGGGAGAGGAAATCAGATTGGTCCGATAGATGGCGTTTTCAGTCACTCCCTTTATATATCCCTCCATATGTATGCTGACCCACTGTGGAGAGAACTAAAACACAAAACAAAAAAGAAAGAAAGAAAGAAAGAAACAACAAACAAACAAAAACCAGGCTTTCATTTTCCCCTCTTGTGCCAGAGCTCCTGATCTCAATGACTCAGTATCAACTATTGTACGACAGACTCATTCATCTTTTTTCTTTTTTTCAGAGAATCTTGCTTCCTTGGTTACCCTGGCAACACGAGGTATCGCTCTGCACTACTGACAACTCCTGCAATGCCTTGCGTGTTGAGTTGCCGCCCTTTCGCGTAAAGGGTTCGGGAGATTTTGAATTTTGACGAATTAACAAGGCTGACA
>JADBJO010004407.1:0-7500 GCA_016801955.1 Conus betulinus | reverse complement strand
GGGGGGGGGGGGGGGGTTTGGGATCAGCCTGGGTGTTAGCCAAGGGCAGACTGGTAGACATGTCTGATGGGAACACTGGGAGGGGGGGGGGGGGGGGGAGGGGAGGAAGCAATATGGAGGAACGAGCAGTGATGATAAATAAAAAAAACAAGTAGAACTGTTTGATATCTACGTGTCAGCCACTGATTCTTCTGCCCTGGCTGAACTTTGCGTTGCCAGTTGTCTGCGCCGCCACACGTATCTTGCTTACGATCAATTCTAAGTTGTTTACATTACATGCTCATGAGAGAGAGAGAGAGGAGCCGAGAGAGAGAGAGGAGAGAGAGAGAGAGAGAGGAGAGAGAGGAGAGAGGAGAGAGAGAGAGGAGAGCACAAAAGGAGGGAAAACAAATATAATTAACCATCCCTTCATCTAAGCTCATCGAAGGGAACCGTCTGTGTCTCACGTTTGGAACACCATTCTTCTACAAATGAGAACACAATTAACACACTATAAACAAATAGACTTATACACTTTAGTGTTTCATACTATGAGATTCGTGTATCATTGTTAATCCGTCAAGAAGCCTTTCCATCCCCGTATCATTTGTCTGGGCTACAAACAATATGAAAATGTTAACTGAGTGTACGTTGAACGTTCTCTGACTAATGCTAAACTCTGTGTCTCCACACTCCGAACGAAACACATGGCAGAGCACAATCATCACATGGTTATGGTACAGCAATGAAACCCTGCTTACAATAATATGGCGTTGAATGTGACATGTGCAAGTGCACTCGCCAATACACATATGTATCACTTGCATCAGACAAATATCAGAACGAAAACATGCTATATTTTCAGAAAAGACACAAAAATTAGGGGGTAATGTTAAGTTTTTTTTTTTTTTTTTTTTTTTTTTTTTTTTTTTTCTTTTTTTTTTTTTAGGAGGCAAAACGGGGGAGAGAAAACAGGAGTAAACTGAAAGAGGGGGCTTAACGAATGGGGGAGGGGGATGAGAGGACATGGTACGGTATGGAAAGTCTTGAAAGTCCTTTCAGAGTTTCTAAAGAACAGGGTCCCAGGCCCAACACCCCGACGCTCACACAGTTGACCGTCTTCTAGGACAGCACATTAACCCTTGGGGAGGCAAGTGATGGAATGGAGAAATCACAGACATCAAGGCCGATTCCTCCTCCTCCCCCTGAAATCGTTACAATCTTCAAGCCCCGAGAAGAAGTCATTAAGACTGATTCTTCCATCGTTCTCTCGCTTCCTATCTGTCCCTTCCTATCTCCTCCTTCATCCTTTCCTGGATGTCTGCTGTCTTCAGTCCTGGTAACCATCTGTGAAGGTCTATCAGTCTGGAATAACCGGGTGAAGCTGGTTCAGGGTCAAATGACCTGAGGCTGTTTCTCTTCTTTGGAAACTGGCTCTCTCTCTCTCTCTCTCTCTCTCTCTCTCTCTCTCTCTCTCTCTCTCTCTCTCTCTCTCTCACACACACCACACACACAACACACACACACACACACACACACACACACACACACATACTCTCTCTCTCTCTCTATCTCTCTCTGCGTGCGTGCGTGCGTGTTTGTGAGTGTGTGTGTGTGTGTGTGTGTGTGTGTGTGTGTGTGTGTGTGTGTGTGTGTGTGTGTGTGTGTGTGTGTGTGTGTGATATTTCTCTGTCTTAGAGCAAAATATTCACATATCTGTGTAACGATCATACTTGAGTTTAGTTGTGGAACATTTCTATTTATCATATCAGCGCAGATTTCAATTCATTTCTTTGTTGTTTTTGTCTCCTGATTTTTATTCTCTCTTTTTTTTTAGTCATGTCAATTACTCTACTGTTCTACTTGTATGATGAAAGAGGTAATAGGACAGGTGGGTATAAATGAGTCTGGAATCATCCTTAGCCATAACGCTGCGTTCTGTCTGTTGATGAGAGAGGGAGGCACAGAAGCCATGGAAGCCTGAGAGTCCATTCCTGTCAACCGGATAAAGCGGGGCCGATGACGTCAGTTCCGCTCTTTCGGTTCCAGGGACGTCTGCTGCTTAAAGGACAGCGAAGAATTTGAATTTGGAAAGAAAAAAAAAGATAGAGAAGTATAGGTTCAGGGCAGAAGTGTGGCAGAAGGTACAGAGACAGAGACAGAGAGAGAGAGAGAGAGAGAGAGAGAGAGAGGAGAGAGAGAGACAGACAGAGAGAGAGAGAGAGACAGACAGACTGACAGACAGACAGAGACAGACAGACAGACAGAGGAGAGACAGAGAGACGAGAGAGAGAGGAGAGAGAGAGAGAGAGAGAGAGAGAGCAGAGAGAGAGAGAGAGTGGACAGAGAGGTGTGGGCAGGAACGCAGAAAGACCGGAGGTGTTAGGCATACGCAGACGCTAAGAGAGAAAATAGCAGAGAGAGAGAGAGAGAGAGAGAGAGAGAGGAGAGGGAGGGGGGGGCATAGATAGACAGACAAACAGGCAGACAGAGACAGAGACAGAGAGAGATGGAGGGGTGGGGGCAGGAACAGACGGAGTGAATGTGTTAGGCAAACGCAGACAGACGGATTCTAAGGTCAAAACAGTGGAGTGAAAAGGACAGTGATGGTGGAAAAAAGTGGAACTGTCTGATCTCTGCACGGCTTCGGTAAGCTCATCTGCACCTGGTGAACCTTGCGTGACTTTCCTCTGCCCAGCCATAGCAATCTGCTTATGATTTTTCAAGCTGCTTGACATGCTCATCAGACAGAGAGAGAAATGGGAATGGAGAGAGAGAGAGAGAGAGAGAGAGAGGAGAGAGAGAGAGAGAGAGAGAGAGAGAGAGAGACTCGAACTCAGAGAGAGAGAGAGAGACCAGAGAGACATAGAGACAGAGAGACAGACAGACAGACAGAGAGAGAGAGAGAGAGAGAGAGAGAGAGAGAGAGAGAGAGAGAGAGAGAGAGAGAGAGAGAGAGAGAGAGATAGTAGCTAAGATAAATGATAATGGAATAAACAATTACTGTGAACTGCAAAATCATGTATAATCATGTTGTCAACACGCAGTTTGCTCAAAATGCATAGTTATATCCATACTGAAAATAGTGTGAAATGAATGTAAATAAACGATAATGCACCGACATATTGCTACCTAGAATTAGTCCTTCAGCAAAAGAAAATGCACTACTCACTCGTACCTTTCGACTGCCATCCGGCCATCTTCCTCAGCGATGCTGTTGGTGACTGAGTGAACTCGATTCAGATCATGCGACCATGGGACGTACCCAGGTCACGTGACCGAATCAGTGAACAGTACACCGGGGGCAAGGTGTAGCGACCCCGGTCCCTGTTGAGCAGGGGGTTGGTGGCTGCGATGTAGATAGCCTTCTTGACCCCTCGCTGAACCACTTGTTTTCTCTGTCCAGGATGTTGACATTGTCCGTGTCAAATTGGTGTTGTTCGGAATGCAGGTGTGTTCCGACAGATGAAGAGTCCCTCTTATGTTCTGTGAGTCTCTTTTGGACGAGCGTTCGTTCTGTTTCTGCAACATAGTGGTAGTTGCAGTCACGGCAGTCTATTCTGTAATGACGCCGGAATTGTCGAGTTTGTTGGTTTTGTCCTTAGCTTTGGGGCGACGACTTGGCTGCGGATGGTGTTGTTGGGCTTGGGATGGGCCGCGACCCCTAGTTTCCTGATCTTCCTGGTCAGAGCTTCACTTACACCTCCAGCGTAGGGAATGGTGATATGTCCCTTGCGCTCTTGTTGTACTCTTGCTTGTGGTTTGGGTGAGGTGGGTAGATCTCTTGCTTCCCGGGCTGTTCCAGGCCCACTTCTGGTAGCCCGAGATGGTGAGCACTTCCTTCAGGTGGTCTTTCTCCTTCTGCTGTGGCCTCTTGAGTTGAACAGATGGTATTGGCTCTGTGGGTGAGAGTTCGAATCACCCCAAGTTTGTGTTCCAGAGGTTGGTGGCTATCGATCTGCAAGTATTGGTCTGTATGGGTCGGTTTGCGGTAGAACGCGGAGAGCACGCCGTCTCTTCGAGTGATGAGTGTGTCCAGCATTGCAATGGAGTCATTCTGCTCAATAATACACCGACGCAGACATTCCCTCCGAATGATTTTTAAGGAAATCATCAGTAAGAATTAACCATCAGTGGACAATGCTAGGAATACCATTCATCATAAACATAAGACATTATGCACAATGAAAAAATACACACACACATCACTACACAAGGTGTATACACACACACACACACACACACACAACACACACACACACACACACACACATATGGAGAGAGAGAGAGAGAGAGAGAGAGAGAGAGAGAGAGAGAGAGATGTATGAGTGTGTATGTGTGTGTGTGTGTGTGTGTGTGTGGTGTGTGTGTGTGTGTGTGTGTGTGTGTGTACGTGCGTGCGTGCGTGTGGGGGGGGGGGGGGGGGGGGGGGGAGTGAATGTGTTTGGGGTGGGGGGGGGGAGATGTTCAACTGAGCTGTGAGCAACATGAAAACGAAAAATAGAATGGGAAACCATTGAAACTTCTGTGTCCATATTTTGTTCCAGATGAAACACATAATGAAAGTGACCATGGAAAAATACTGCACAACAAATAATTCCAGCTTGCAAAGAAAGAGATATCTGCAAATACCAGCACGTAAATGTGATGTTCAATATTTATCCCGGACAAAACCCAGATAAGAGGGGGGATACTACACCTTCCTACGCCTCCTTTTGTCAGACAAAACTAGTGCGAGGGTACGGGAACAGGGGTGAGGGGTGAGGTGGGGGTGAAGGGGTGAGGGGGGGGGGTGGGGTAAAGGGGTAGAACGGTGTGGATGGAGAAGGGGGGGGGGGGGGGTGAGATGCACGCTATACCAAGTAAATGCGAAAATCAAATTATACACACGTAAACACACATATACATACATATGCATTCATGTGGCTAGAAAACATCAAACGAACATCTATGTCCGCACGATTTGACATAAGAAACTACGCAAATCAAAAGCTTTCATAAGATAAATAGCAAGTCTGTTAATGATCAGATTGTTTTCCGATGCAAGCAATATGCTTAACTTGGACAATGATGGATTGTTGAAATACTTTTTAGATATGTAGTGATCTCTAAGCTCATCGTAAGCTGGACAAATTAATATAAAATGTATTTCGGATTCTGTATCTTGATTACACACTGGGCATATGAGATCTGATTCTTTCAAATTTGCCACAAATCGCAGTTTGTGTACTTAAGAGCTGGGAAACACCTAAACGTACCCGTATCAGAGCTTTCCTGGCTTTGAAAGTTTTTAACAGTATAAAGAACGGGGATATACAGAAACTGGACTTAATACTTGAATACAAGGTATATCTATCATTGGTGTTAATGTTTTCAAAACCACTCTTGTACGCAGCAAGCAATTAGCCTCTCTTTAAACAGTTTTAAAAACAGTCTTCATCACCAACTCCCTGATTTAGCCATGCATCGTTTAAAGCCGTATCTATAGAGCAAATAGCACATTGACGAAGCCCACGATTTCTTATTGTTTTCATGTATAAAAACAGACATCCTGTAAGCTTTGTGAGGAAGTCGATAATTTGCCATTTTCAAGATTCTTAACCAATATTTAACAGACTTGATATAAATATTAACAAACAGGGGGTATCTTCCGGTCTCACCATAAACAAGATCATTAGGGGTTCTGATACTGACATTTAGGAAACGTTTTATTGCAAACAGGTGCACTCTTTCTATAATTTTCAAATCTGTATTTAGACCCCAGATTTCAGCCCCGTAAGACAACATCGGCTGAATTTGAGCATCGAATAATTTGAAAAATATTGCATGAGATTTTTCCCCCTAGTGTTCTCAAAAGTCTGAAGATACTCACAATGCCTTTCCTAGCACGATCTGACATATCGGTAAGAGTATGAGAAAATGAAAGTCTTGTTGATAAAATTATGCCCAAATATTTATAAGCGTTCACAACTCTAATGCAATGAGTACCGTACATCCACGTTCGATGGAACTTAGATATCCACCATTTCTGAATACACTACATTTGATTTTTCAAGATTAACTGTCAGGCCTAGTTTGTGCGACATTTCATACAGAACATATAACGGATTTTGTAAAACCACACACCGTATCTGACAAAAGAACAACATCGTCAGCAAACAACATTATACAAATTTCAAGTACGTCAGGAATCAGTTGGACGCCATGTCTACCACGCAGACAAATTTCTTTAGCTAATCATCAATAAACATCAAAAAACAATACAGGACTGCAAGTTTCACCTTGCTTCACTCCCCTTGGACACACAAAAGAGTCTGTTAGGTCACCCCCAGCTCTGACTTTAGCTTCACAACTTCATACATGCTGGTGATCGCTTTAAACATTCATTACTGATACCCTTAATCCCATTCTTTTGCAGCACAGTCCACAGTTTGGTTCTATCTACAGAATCAAACGCCTTGCGAAAGTCGATAAAAGCACATACATCTTTTTATGGTATACGAGTTGTTTTTCTATAAGTGAGAATAGCGTAAATATATGATCGATTGTGCTGTATTTTTACGGAAACCTGCTTGGTTCTCTCTCCAATCAGATGATTTGATTCTAACCATTTGTTTAAGCGATTATTAGGACTATGACTGTATATTTTGCTGGAAATGTTAATAATGATATTCCTCGATAATTGTCAGGATTTTCTTTATCACCCTTTTTATACAAAGGTTGAATTATTGCTTCTGTCCAACAGTCGGGATATAATCCCGTGGAAAATAACCTATTGAAAAATTTTGTAAGATAAGAAACAACGCTCACAGCAGAGTGTTTAAAGAATTCACTGATAATACCATCTGGACCGGCGATTTAGTATTCTTTAACGCTCGAATCGCAGTGTAAACTTCATGCTCAGAAATGTCTTTTTCTAAAGGTTCTATATCGATATCCTTATCACGAGTTGTCTCAACGTTTCATTATCACATGTGATGAGTGTTCATGATCATTAAAATATCTTCTGAAAATGTTCAAAACCATTGTTGCTTGCTTATTGCGTTAGCTACGGATTTATGCCAAGATATTCTTATTTTTGTCCAGAATGCTGTCGGATTTTTGATAGTTTCCTGTAACGAGCTAAGAAGCTCGCGTCATGCTTTGCCTTTTTTTGCCTCAGGAGTTCTTTGTACTCTCTGCGGTTGTCCAGTATGTGACTGGTTGTCATCTGGATCGTCAGTGTTATTAAATTTCCTCAACTTTTGACGTACGTACTTTTCTACAGTCTCTACAATCTTTTGTCAAACCATTTTTGATTTTGAGGTTGCCCAGTGTTGATGACTGTCTCATACTTGCACCTGCATTAAAAGAGCTTCGTTAAATTTACCAAGTGACTCGTTTACGTCAATATCAATAAATTTGCGGCTTCTCTAAACATTTGTTTTGTGAGGTCTGTTCCAAGTATTGGAAAGAACTCATCTAGATTGTTTCTTTCTTCCATTGATATTTTTCGAATCTAACAGTTTGTACTTTTAGCAT
>JADBJO010004406.1:192500-199384 GCA_016801955.1 Conus betulinus | reverse complement strand
ATACAATCTGAATGGGGGGGTACCTAGGATATTTCTCTAGTCATGCTTCTAATGCAAGAGGTGTGGCAAATACTTTTCAATAACAACTTGAAATTAAAAATAAAAAAATTGTTCACAAAGGCGATGATGGGAATAGCCTCATGGTCTTAGCAGAAATTAAACAACACGACTTTTTGTTTGTAAATGTATATGGGCCAAAACAGAGATAACCCAGAATTTTTATTACCTTAAATCAAAAATTATTAGTATTTAGGTATAAGTAATGTCGATCCCAAAGCGAGAGAAGCAGTAGACAACATGATAAAACGATTTAGAATTAAATGATATTGGAGGGACTTAAATCAGGATTGTCATAGTTAGATATACCTGGAGAAGGAATAATCCTTTCCAACAAGCACGGCTGGATTTTCTTTCTCATATCAGATCACGTTGTTTCCTTTGTCGATGACGTAGACATTGAGTGTGGGTATAGAACAGACCACTCCATGATTGTGTTAAGGTTACGGTTTGTAAAAAAAAATAAGAGTAATACTTTTTGGAAATTTAACTCGTCATTATTAAAGGACAAGGACTATCTGGATGAAATCAACAAAGAAATTGAGAATGTCAAACAAGAATACGCTGTAAGCCCTATAATGCAAGAGAAGCAGTACACACGATTCCTCTGAACGAATTACAGTTTACAATTTCTGATGATTTATTTCTAGATTTTTTACTGATGAAGCTTAGGTCCAAAAAACTGTTTCATACGCAACTATGAAGAAGAAAAACACGAATGAAGAGGAACGTAAAATACAGCAAGACATACAACGGCTCGAAAGAAAAGAGACAAAAGACGAAGAAGAGATCAAAGCTTTAGAGTTAAAGAAGGAAAGGCTAAAGGTTATTCGAGAGAAAAGAATAGAAGGGGTACTTTTAAGATCGAGGGCTAGGTGGATAGCTGAAGGGGAAAAAATGACGAACTATTTCTGTAACCTAGAAAAAAGACATTTCATAAGTAAGAGTATGACTAGATTAATTGATAACCATGGCAATATTCTAAATGACCAAACAGAGATTCTTCACGAGGTTCAAGGTTTTTATGAATCATGTACAAAAAAAAATGTGAAGTTGACGACTGTGATTTTGGATGAACTCATTGTAAATATTCCACATTTAGATCGTGACGATGCAAATAATTTAGATGGTGAAATCACACAGGAGGAGTCATGTATTTGCATTAAAGAACATGAAAAACAACAAAAGTCCTGGCACTGATGGTTTCACAACAGAATTTTTTTAGTGTTTTTGGAGCAGAATAGGGGTTTTGTTGTCAGAGCTTTAAATGCTGGGTTTAGAAGGGGGGGGGCTTTCTTGTGTTCAAAGACAGGGACTAATTGTATGTATACCAAAGGGAGATAAACCAAGACACTTTGTGAAGAACTGGAGACCCAATATCGTTGTTAAATGTTGTATATAAAATAGGGTCATCGTGTATAGCCAACCGTTTTAAAAAAGTGTGTTAGCTGGGTCTCATTAATGAGGATCAAACAGGTTTTGTTAAGAATAGATACATAGGAGGATAACATTAGGCTCATTTACGACACTATTGCTTATTTAGAAGAACACAACTTACCAGGGCTTTTTATTAAACATTGACTTTGAGAAAGCATTCGATTCAGTGAGCTGGGATTTTATGTTTAAAGTATTGAAAGCGTTTGGTTTTCAACAGGGCTTCTGCAAATGGATTGAAAACATTCTATAAAAATATTAACTCATGTGTCCTTGTTAATGGTCAAGTTTCTAGTGGGTTTGAGATAGACCGCGGATGCAGACAAGGTGATCCACTATCGCATATATATCTATTTCTATTATGTGTGTGAGATTCTAGCATTAATGATTCGGGAAAATGAAAAACATACGTGGAATAGTTATAGATACAGTCGAACATAAACTTTCTCAGTATGCAGATGACACGGAATTTTCTTTTAGTAGGCGACAGAAAATCATCATTGAAACATGTATAAAAAACGTATTGGAAATGTTTGGTCGAATATCGGGGTTATATATGAATCCTGGAAAAAAAAAATAGTGCTGTTTGGTTGGGGAGCTGTAAAAATTCTGCTGTTCGTTACATGGACCATTTAGGTATGGAGTGGAACCCACAAAAAATTCAAAAATTCTTGGAATCTGGTTTACCAACGATTTGCAAAACTGTATAGATATTAATTATTCTGAAAAAATTTAGCGGACGTGAAACATTTGTTTAAGGTTTGGGTGAGAAGACAACTAACCCCTTTGGGGGGCAGAGTGGCAGTTTTAAAATCGCTTATTTTATCAAAACTCATCCATTTGTGGATATTACTACCTAACCCACCTGACACACTTTTTTTCAGACTTTACAAAATTACTGTTACAAATTTGTGTGGAATAAAAAGCCAGACAAAAATAAATAATAGAAAAAAAAACTGCTCACAAAAGTATCCAAAACGGTGGTCTTGGACTACCAGAATTAAAAACGTTTGCTGCTTCCCTAAAATTGACGTGGCTGCAAAAAGTTCAGACTACACACCACAAATGGAAAAACTATTACAAACATCTAACTTTCCACTTTTAAGCGATATTGAGAAATATGGACCAGAAATACTTTTCTTCCTTCTGTAAATCAAATGTATTTGGGACAGAGGTATTTATGGCTTACAAACAATTTTTCTACAAAGTTAACAGTGTGAGACGTCTTATGAACTCCTTGCGGAACCAGTCTTTTATACAAACAGAATACAAGTTGGGAAAAAGACTATTTTGGGAAAAAGCATGGCATGGATCAACAAAGGGCATATATTGCATTGCTCATTTTTTGCTTGACAATGGCCAGTTTATTTCTTACGAACAATTTAAACAAAAGTATGATGTAAACATTAATTTTGTCACTTTTTCTGGTATTAAAGCAGCTATAATTGATATATACAAAAAACAAAAATCAAAGTTGAAAATACAAATGAATGTGTTAAATATGCATGTATGTTACAAAAAGTTAACGTCAGTTTGTAAAGGGTCAAGATTATATTATGACATCTTTATAGATAATAATACACACCCGAAAATCTGTACCAACTGGGATATAAAACTAAACGTTGAAAATGACTGGAAAAAAACTGTTTTCTTTATCTGAGTAAAATTTCTGACATACAAATGAAATGGTTACAATTACGAATAATACACAGATGTCTTGGTACTAATGTTGTGCTGAAAAAAAAAAATGGGTGTTGATTGAACAGCGATGTTTGTACTTTCTGTACCTCTGTTAAGGACAGTATCACACATATGTTTCTGGTATTGTACGGTCATACAACGTTTTTGGGGAAACGCTGGTGTTTTGATGAATGAAAAAATGTACATGTACATTTAATTTGCAGGTAAGTGAACCATTAGCCATCGTTGGATTTGATAAAGATATACATATAGATCATGTATTTTATTTTATCGTATTATTTGCAAAACACTATTTTATATCGGTGTAGAACAGAACAGAAATCACCCAGACTGCAAGTATTTCTTAATAAAAATCTAAAATACAGATATAAAACTGAAGAATACATTGCTCGAAAAAAAACTTTGTATATAACGATTTCCTTCCCAAATGGCACCCCATATACGCCGATGTTAGCAGGCTCAGATTGAGTTACGAATGACTATGAAATTGTACATTATACGAGCACAAGTACGATTATAGTACCCTAAAACTGTTGCACCGCCTAAAAAAGCCCCCCTTTGGATACAATACAGAACCTCAAATATGTGTATGTATATGCATAGGTGTGTATATGTATGTGTATGTATGTGCATGTGTACGTGCACGTATGTATGTATGTATGTATGTGTATGTGTGTGTATGTATATGTGTATGTATATATATGTGTGTGTAATATATATATATATATATATATATATATATATATATATGTGTGTGTGTGTGTATGTATGTGTGTATGTGTGTATATGTGTGTGTATGCATGTGTGTGAAGGTATACATGTATATGCATAAAGAAAAACAAAGACAAATATGTAAAATTTCATAATGTACTAAGCTTGCCTCTCATGTGCTCTCTCTCTCTCTCTCTCTCTCTCTCTCTCTCTCTCTCTCTCTCTCTCTCTCCTACGTGGGAGAGGCGGTAACCGTGCCTTAAAAATGTAGAATAGTATTGTAACTGTGTTCAATATGTTGATTTCCTCTTTTTCTATCGTATGTTTGGATCTGTGCCTTTTTTTTCTTTTTTCTTTCTTTTTTATTTCATATTCTAATGTTTTGTACTGTGTGGACTTGTTTTGAATTAAAAAAAAAAAAAAAAAAAAAAAAAAAAAAAAAAAAAAAAAAAAAAAACGATTCCTATACGAAAAAAAAAAAAAAAAAAAAAAAAAAAAAAAAAAAAAAAAAAAAAAAAAAAAGTCTTCAGTTGCTATGGGGGGAAAAAAAAAAAAAAAAAAAAGAAAGAAGGGGGTTGGCAAAAAAAAAAAAAAAAAAAAAAAAGGGGGGGGGGGGGGGGGGGGTGTAGGGTGTAAGAGGAGAAGAAGAGGAGGAATTGAATGGGACTATGTTGTAGTGTCAATCCGTTCGGTGATAACGATGAAAACTGCTGAGCTTTGCATTTTGAACAGAACCGTTTGTTTATGCCCGTCCGAATCGATTTCTGTCTCATGGGTGAGAATGCAATATACTTAGCAACAGAGGATAGGGGGGGGGGGGGGGGGGGGGGGGGGGGGGGGGAAGGAGGAACGTAGTGAGGGGGGGGGGGGGGATGCCCGCAAAAAGGCGTAGTTATCTGTCCGCAAAAAGGCAGTTATCTGTCCGCAAAAAGGCAGAGTTAACTGCCCGTAATAAAGGCAGAGCTGTCTGCCCGCACCTTCTCTCGACGAACGAAAGAGAAGAATTACTGTTCTGCCGAACGAAACACACAAATTACAAGACAAAACACGACGCGTTTCGACCTCTTTGGTCTTCTTTAGCCACGACGTACCACTACCCTCCCTACAGTGTACTGAATAAGCCTCACGTTGCCCATTGTTCTGGGTGTTTATTTGAAAGCTGGTCCACAAAACATAAATAACAACTATACAAAGAAAACCACTCGGTGCGTACATCCGACTACGACACAGCCTCTGTGGACAATCAATCATATCTTGTTTTCTTTTTGTTTTGTTTTTTTTCTTCTCCCTCCGAATCGCCAGGGTACTTCAGCAGCGCGAAAGCTGCGTCAACGATGGCAGACCTGCTTGTTCTGTGTCGCCCACTGTATCCTGCTTGAGCTCCGGGTGAAGAGCTCTTAAAAGGGAGATAACGGAGACAACCACAGTACACTCTGACCTAATGACATCGTAAGGTAAGGGAGACAGTGCAGTGTGCTGGCAAGGTTTGGGGGGGGGGGGGGGGGGGGGGGGGGGGGGGGGACAGTACGACAGGGGACAAGACAGGGGCAAGACAGCGTTCCTTGTTTATGAGGGGAATAGATAAGCAGCCACGGGGGCTGTACCCAGGTCCTCCACCTTACTGCTGTCCCCAATAAATCTTGGATAAGCCTTGTACTGGGAAGAAGAGAGACAGTGGGGGGGGGGGGGGGGGAGAGAGAGAGAGAAAGAGGGGGAGGGGGGGGGGAGGAGAGGGGGTCCAATCGGAGAGGGAGCGAGGGGGAGCGATCGAGAGAAAGGAGAGAGAGGAGGGGGAGGGGGGGCGGAGAGGAGAGAGAGAGGGCGGAGAGGGGAGAGAGAGGAGAGGGGAGAGGAAAGAGGAGAGGAGGGGGGGGAGAGAGGAGAGGAGAGAGAGAGGAGAGAAGAGAAGAGAGGAGAAAGAGAGGAGGAGGAGAGAGGGAGAGAGAGGAGGAGAGGGAGAGAGGAGAGAGAGAAGAGAGAGAGAGAGAGAGAGAGAGAGAGAGAGAGAGAGAGAAAGAGAGAGAGAGAGAGAAAGGAGAAAGAGGGGGAGGGGAGAGAGGAAGGAGGAGAAAGAGAGAGAGAGAGGGAGAGAGAAGAGAAGAGAGAGAGAGAGGGAATGAGAGAGAGGAAAGGAGAGATGGAGAGAGAGAGAGAGAGAGAGAGGGAGAGAGAGAGAGGGGAGGGGGGGGGGCAGACACAGACGGGGAAGGGGGAGGGAGGGAGGAGGAGACACACACACACACACACACCACACACACACACACACACACACAACACACACACACAGTGAGAGAGAGAACAGAGAGACGTGCTGTTAAACATCATACAACACTGCAACGATTACGAATATGATTCACGCATAAAAGATATGAATATTCATGTATTCATATGAAGACACAGGTACAAGTCGCAGTTCATTTTTTTTTCAAAAAGAAGACTGACAGACGATTCTTAAAAAAAAAAAAAGAAAGAAAAAAAAAAAAAAAGAAAAAAGCAGTCTACTGCTGGGTTTTTTTTTTCTTTTCAACATGACATGAGTAAAGAGCGCCAAGTATGACAGCATATTTACAATTTCTGACAGGTATATAGCCCACTGTCTCTGTAACTCTGTATTCAGCAGGCTCTTGCGCCGCCATGTTGCACGACAGCAATGTACGGGCTCAGTTGATATATGATGCCCATGTAGCATGTCGTACGACATACAGCAGCAGAAGACCACAAAAATGAAAAGTAAAAAAAAAATCCACACCGAAAAGGCCGGAAGGGCGGTAAACTGTTAAACGTTCTTCGTGACCGCGGGCTCGGCATGATGGGAAGCAGAGCCCGACCTTCTCCTTCCGCCCCCTTTTACCTGTCCTGAACTGAATCAGGTACCTACTGACAGCTGGGTGGACAGAGAGGTCTTTTCAAGCCGCAAATACCCCAAACCCACGACAGGTTCGAACTCACGACACCCGTCAGTTCCGCGGCTGAACGCCCTC
>JADBJO010004406.1:165000-187500 GCA_016801955.1 Conus betulinus | reverse complement strand
TTTTTCTATGTGTTGCTATCTTATCTATCAATTAATCAATCTATTTTTCTATCTACAAATCCAGTTGTTGTTGTTATTTACATATCCAAAGAATGGTTTTGTCGTTGTTGTTGATGTTATTTAACCCGTGTCTCGTTTCGTCCTCCTAACCGGTACCAAAGTTTGTCAACACATATTTTTGTCCATCCGTTTTCAGGATCAGACAAACGGTTTCGAACCTATGGGAGCCAAGCGTTGTCGACAGATGTTCGTTTGTTTTCAGGGTTACACAAACACTACTAAACCTCTTTGTCAACAGATTGTTTGTTTGTCTAGTGTCAGGATCATAGAAACACTGCTAAATCTCTGTCAAGAGCTCTCTCTCTCTCTCTCTCTCTCTCTCTCCTCTCTCTCTCTCTCTCTCCTCTCTCTCTCTCTCTGTGTGTGTGTGTGTGTGTGTGTGTGTGTGTGTGTGTGTGTGTGTGTGTGAAATGAATCAGGGAACAACAACAACTGGATTTTGTCAGTATAACACTATGTTAATCTGACAGTAAATGGTTTCAGTCAGTCAGTGTCTGTTTGCAGGATTATACAAACACTACTAAACTTATTGGAACCAAAACCAAACTTTGTCAGTAGAAATATAAACTGTTTTGTTAGTCTGTTCCTACTGATGAAGATGACGCAAAAATTGGTAATCTATTTTGAATCGGACTTTGCCGACGGATAAAAGAAAACCTTAAATGAATCAGGGAACACTAAACAGAAAAATAACAAACTCTTGCTCCCATGAGGAAATAGACACAAGCCCATAACGCCAAACGAGCGCTGTTTACGACGCCGAATCGCCCAACACATACGAAAATTACCAAAGCTATGTGAACTAAACTTTGTCTGCAGATATTTCTTTCTACGTCTGTTTGCAGGACAACACAAAAAAAAACAACCAAACCTGTCGGAATTAACTTTTGTTTTAACTTTTTTTCTTTGTTCGTGTGTTTGCAGAACTACACGAAAACTACCAAAGCTATGTGAACTAAACTTTGTCCACAGATATTCTTTCTTCGTCTGTTTGCAGGACCACACGAAAACTACCAAACCTGTCGGAATTAAACTTTGTCTAAACATTTTTTCTTTGTTCGTGTGTTTGCAGAACTACACGAAAACTATCAAAGCTATGTGAACTAAACTTTGCCTACAGAGGTTTCTTTGTTCGTCTGTTTGCCAGGACGAAAACTACCAAAGCTATCGGAGGCAGACTTTGTGAAGCAAGCCAGTCAAATTTACGGTGAATCCTTGCTTCGGGTACCAATGAAAAGACGGACCCAGGATGATTATAAATGTGAAAACATAACCGGATTGAAGGTGTCACAAGTACAAGATGACGTCGCAGGTGAAACACAGTACGTGACAGCCTACAGCCGGTCAACTTAATGTGGAGGTCAAATTGCTTCTGTCGTCATCAAGAGTCCTTGGCGGAGGTCGGCACCCTCTGGAGTGCTCGTATAGTTTAGCGTTGTGTGTGTGTGTGTGTGTGTGTGTGTGTGTGTGTGTGTGTGTGTGTGTGTGTGTGTGTGTGTGTGTGCGCGCGCGTGCGTGAGCGTACGCGTGCGTGCGTGGGAGTGTGTGTGTGTGTGTGTGTGTGTGTGTGTGTGTGTAAGTGCGCGTGCGTAAGCGCACGCGTGCGTGCGTGCAAGTGTGTGTGTGTGTGTGTGTGTGTGTGTGTGTGTGTGTGTGATCATAGCAATCATAGCAACAGGCCTTTTTTTCAGATAACCAGAGGCCGCAAAAGCAATGCATACTCTGATGACAGAACTTACTTACAGCGTTGATTTCGTTCAATTTAGGAGGAGGACGGGGTGGGGATGGGGTTGGGGGGGCATTATGATTAGTTTCTTTTCGTTTTTAGTCGGTCGTTTTCGTTTGTAATGGGAAAAGGTATGGGTGTTTGATCTACGAGAGGCAGAAATGACTGCAATATATATTACGAATATGAGAGTCATGATCCTCATAAATAATATAAAGAAAGAAACCAAGAAACGAACAATTTCATGAAAACAACCAATGCGTAAATACGTTCCCAAATAATTAACAAATGATAGATGAATAAAGTCTTAAATAATAAACACATAAATAAATGAATGAATAAATAAAAGCGGGGGATTTCAGAGGAGTTACGTTCGTGGTAAGAACGTAAATGCTTATTCAACAGGAAGTAAAGCTGAACAATTATAGTTATTCAAAAGGTTAACTTTTGATCGAATTTTGTCAGGATTTTTTTTGAACTGTTGATGAGAACGATAATTATAGTAACAATTACTTGCATTGTTATGACCGTGATTATCAATATCTTTTCCTTGTTACTATTATCGTTATCATTTTTGTTATTATTTTTATTATTATGCCGCACAGAGAGAGAGAGAGAGAGAGAGAGAGAGAGAGAGAGAGAGAGAGAGAGAGAGAGAGAGAGAGAGAGAGAGAGATGTTTATTTAGAGTGTGTGTTTGCAGCTGGAACATGGAAAAGCAATAATCGTTTCGCTTTCATATCTTTCCGCTATTCTTCAGATTAATTTGTCACAGGGCAGTTTCCGTAAAGTCATAAACGTCAGGATGTAGATCATTTTGAGAGAGACGGCGATCATCAACATCTTTCTAACCCCCAGCCTCACCTACGTCTGTCTGTCTGTCTGTGTGTCTGTCTGTGTGTCTGTGTGTCTCTCTGTCTGTCTGTCTGTCTCTCTCTCTCTCTCTCACTTTCTCTCTCTCTCTCTCTCTCTCTCTCTCTCTCTGTCTCTCTCTCTCTCTCTCTCTCTCTCTCTCTCTCTCTGTCTCTTTCCTCCTCCCCCCCCCCCTCTCTCTCTCTCTCTCTCTCTCTCTCTCTCTCTCTCTCTCTCTCTCTTGATGGCATGGCATGGCAATTTGTTGTTATGCTAATGTCAATGTTTGCGTATTCTGCTACTTGAATTATTTTCCTAAGCAAGATGATTATTTAAAAAAAAGTCAGAATAGTGAACAGTGAAACAGACGTGTAGCTTAATTTATTCCATTTCCCTCCCCTCCGCCCTTTTTCTTCCGCCCCCCTCCCCTAATCGCTCGCCTCTCTCTCTCTCTCTCTCTCTCTCTCTCTCTCTCCTCTCTCTCTCTCTCTCTCTCTCTCTCTCTCTCTCTCTCTCTCTCTCTCCAGCCTTATACATCCTGGAAGGCCTTATTAAAGCTGCAGACGGGCTGATATTTTGCTGCATGAATAATCTGATGGTGACACTCACCATAACTTTGTGATTCATGACATCACGCTTCTATTGATTATTGTAATATCCTATGTTCGTTGTTGGAGAATACAGCATTGGATTCAGTGCGCCCTGTTTCTTTTTGTCACACACACACACACACACACACACACACACACACACACACACACACACACACACACACACACACACACACACTCACAGGCTCGCACACACGCACGCACGCATGTATGCACGCACAAACATACCCACACTCGCACGCTCGCGTGCGCTTACGCACGCATGATCTACGATTTATAGTTGACACAAAATCATATTTAGATCATTTTAATCTCTCTGGTTTGTTGCTCAATGTCGGTTTTTCAGTTGACTGGGAATTAAATGTCCAGAAAGGTTTTACGCAAATGGATGAGTAAATTTAATGGAGAGTAAATATCTGGATATTTGTTTATGGACATGCTTCAGCATATTTCAAATGTTCAAAAAGTCGTCGACAGAGAGACCAAGGCTCCTCATTTCTGTTCATACTTTGTGTTGAAGTATTACACTCTGTGAAAAGAGAAGATCAAGATGTCTGGATTATTCAGACATAATGAAACTGAATACAAGCTGTCTCCGTACGCTGATGACAAAGACTCTTTACGCGTTGGAGATAGAAAATCGCTTGAAAACTTGCATTGATGTTCTCTTGAAATTTTACGTTGATCAATTCTTTGAATAGATATCAATAAAACGACTACCTTCTCTGGCCAGAAGATGGAAAGGGTGAAATGCTTTCTATGGAACAGTTGAAAAAAAAAATTAGAAAATGGAATGACATCCACCAAAACATCGAGGACTGGGTCTCAAGTGAATATTTGAGACAGGCTACGAGATGGAAAAGATTTCTTTAAGATACGATAGAGTGGCTCAATCAATTCCACTAGGCATAATTCAACATTCAGTCTCAGAACTATCACCTTGAAGTTGATCCTTTTCTGCCGGTTTTTGCCTAATCCGATGAACGCTTTCTGTCGAGTGGGGGGGGGGGGGGGGGGTGGGGGGGGGGGGGGGGGGTGGTGTGGGGGGGGGGGGGGGGGGGGGGGGGGGGGGGGGGGGGGGGGGGGTGTGGGGGGGGGGGGGGTGGGGGGGGGGGGGGGGGGGGGGGGGGGGTGAAATGGGGGGGGGGATGAGAAACAAGAATGGAAAACAAATAAAGGAGAAAACGGATATGAAACGAATATGCCGCCGACTGTAAATGTAAAATAAACTGAAACGGCGCAACCGAAATACACACTGACTATACACTGGGGATTGTGCGCTAAACGTGGTACTGGAAGTATGTGCAGCTTCCAGAGTTTTTGTACAGTGGAAGTATGTGCGCTTCCCAGAGTTTGTTACGGTGGAAGTATGGCGCTTTCCAAGAGTTTGTTACAATGGAGTATGGCGACTTTTCCAGAGTTTGTAACATTGGAAGTTATGGAGCTTCCAGAGTTTTGTATATGGAGAAGTATGGAGCCTCCAGTGTTTGCACATGGTAAGTTATGGAGCCCTCTAGTGGTTGACAGGGGGTCGTGTTGGGTGGGGGCTCAGTGTGTTTCAATCACAATCACTGGAAGACTGTCTCTCAGGATCTGTAGAACTGAGGCGTGAACACTGGTCGGGCAGTGTAGGGGGTGTTTGGACATGTGTTGAATGTGACAACCAAAACAAACCTTGATGAGATACTGCGGAGCGTCCCAGGGGCGGGGTTCATGAGAGATTCGGTGTGTTGTAGGGCTGTGCCCTGTGATGAACGAAACTGAAGTCGTCACACCGGTTTCATGGAAATGTAATTGTATTGTACCCTGTGGTTGAGAAACACCTGTCCCCTTGCTAACGGAAAATGTGTTTGTACCCGGTGATGAGAACTGAGCGTTCACACGGTCACACGGTCCATGGAATTGTGTATACCCACCCCCCTTGAGTGTAGGTGTAAGGGACTGAGGCGGGGTGGCGGTGGAGTGTAATGTCTCCCTTTTATGAGAACGGAGCGGTCACCTACGGGGGCGGCGCGTAAGCATGTATGGTGTAGGGGGGGGGGGGGTGGGTGAAGAAACCTGGATACCCCTGTCACGCAAGGGGGATGTGTATTGTAGTGAATCCGGCTCTGAGTATGACAGACCATGAGCTACACGTCACACCCCTGATCACTGGAAAATTGGGGGTATGGTGAACCCCTCCGGTTTGATATTTCCTGTCCCATGGGCTTTGAAGGATATGGATGTCCCAGGAGCGTGATTTTATCAAAAGTGTTGTGAAATAGCATGCAGGTGTGTATTCTGGTAGGTCTTAGTCCTGTATTGGAATTTGATAACACAAACATTTTTTTTTAATTACAGTTTGTGTTAACATATAAAAAGATGCAATTTATACAGGTTTGGAGATCTGCTTGGGAAGTAGTGTTCACGGAAACATAGAGTGTTCAAATTGTAAGACGCATACACTTGGTGTAGATCTCTAAAGCGTACAAAAATCTTTATTAAGCAAATAATTTAAAATACTTCCCTGTTAAAAAAATACAGTTTGGAGATCTCATGAAGTTGCACCAACTGAACATTTTATAGTATAAATGTGCGAACAAATGAATTCTGTTCTGAACAGCTACTGCTACGGGTAACAAATGAACACTCTTCAAACATAGAAAAAAAAAACTCTCATATATAATTAACTATGAATATGAATACTATATGTTTATACACCCTCCCCCCTCGCCCCAATCAACCAAGGCTTGTCTGTCTAGTACTACTGTCTGCATCTCGCGCAAATCAACCTCTCAGAGCCCCCTTGTATCCTCTCTGTATTCTATTCTAGCATCGCGGTATTTCTACGATCTTATATTATTTCTATCTGACTCTGATCCCTCTATCCTGTCCCTGTCTATTCTACTACCTACCAACCTACTACTGGCCTGTCTGTTTCAATCATCAGCGTCAATCTATCTATCTATCTGTCTGTCTCGTCTGTCCTGTTTGTCTGCTGTCTGGTCTAATCTGTCTACCTGGCTGTCTGTCTGTCTATCGTGCGCACAATGTTTTATGGATTCAGTGGGAGGCGGGGATGGTGGAACAGTTTCCTTTTTTTTCCTCACTCCTCCCCTTCCTTTTTTCCTTCCCAAGGGGGGGGGTGGGGGAAATTTCTCTTTGATCTTGGGGTCCTGGGGGGGGGGGGCTTTTGAAAAAAAAAAAAAGATACAAGATAACTGAAACTGCAATGACTGATTTTGCCTCCTATTTAGTCAGTAGCATGCATAACGGGGGGTTGGCGAAATACGGGAGCATATCAAGGATGACTAATGTCTCTTTTATTCACAGTAACTCTGGGAACGCCCACCTCTGGACCTACCATGGGGATTTGCAAATTGTCGCAGGGAACTAGCATTTTGGGCACTGTGGTAAGAGGCCAACAAGTAGGGTTGCATTGGTATGGTCATGTTGTCTTTGTATGTACACAAAGACCCAGACCTGGCATCGCATAGCACAGGAATCATGTGGAGAAGACCCAAAGCTAAGTCTAATTACACATAGCCATCTGACATTTCTATGAGGGCTCGCGATAGGTTGAGGAGAAAGGTCCACCCTTAAAGAATCAGGTCCGTTAGATTGTATCATAAATACCATATTCTCAGCAAACTCAACCAAATTTCCACTATAACAGACTGGAGTCCACAAACAGAGTAAAACAAAACAAAGCGTTTATTTGAATAATAGGAACTAACTAAGCCAGAATAATAAAGGAGAACAAAAAGAAACAAAAACTTTCCCCAGATCAGCCCAAAAATATTTCCTTTCCAACAGTATGGCCTATCCATACCCAACCACATGGAAATATAAAAAAACACAAGCTGAGATCCAGAGAAGTTTTTAGAGTTTTATAGAATTTTAGAGTGATTTTAGAAGTTTTTAAATCTTTATGAGTCTCAAAGAGCCTTTTGGAGTTAAATAAGAACCACAGTACTAACCACCAGAACAAAACCAAGGGTCTCAAGCCAAAAAAAAAATCGTCTGAAAAAAAAACACAAAACATAGTGATTTTTCTGTCTGATCTCTCCACAATTTCTTCAAATAAATCAATGGCTACACATCATCCTGAAAGGACAACTATGGCTGAAAAGAAAAGTTCAACTACAAACCATAAGATCTTAAACGTATTAAAAATACACTTGCAAATCAACAGGCACATGTTACAAAAAAATGAGAACAATGTGAAAATAAATATGCTAATAAATTGGACTCTCCCTATTCCTCTGCTTTTACAGTAGGGAAACCAGTCAATGAGTCGCATGTCACCATGCCACATGGAAATTTTCCCTTTGTCCCTGGCCACATGTTCCACAACCCTGCCACTTTGCCAAACCGCATGGTCATGAATTGCTTCGTCATCCTGTGCTATCTTTTGTCTGTACAAGATTTTGCCCATGAGGAAAATCAAACAAAGTATACACCGAATGCTACTGAGCATTTCCTGCTCAATACCTATTATTGACACTCTGTCACATCTCCATGTCACAGTGTACCAAACACTTTTGATACGAGGTGTGTTTCCCCCACAACACCTCATATCACCCCATTTTGGTCGCTCCTGCGCCCTTCCAATATTAATTTCCCAAAGGTCATAATTTCCAAACAGATATCTCACTTCTCCATTTTACTCCTCTGTTTATTTACCAGCACATTTATATTGTTTTCCCACAAGATTATACAAAACAATGATACAAACCCATCATATCTTTGAGAGCATCTTGCCCAAATTCAGAATCAAATCAAATATACATGGATAAAGTCAGCACAAGTCTTACCAATACAACACACAAATAAAAATCTCACATTCTGAGTAAACCATATTTCAGAAACATCAAACCAAAATCCTTTCCAAACCATTTGCCTCTGCTATAAAACTATTTCATACAAGTGTCCACAGGTGAAAGGTAGGGTTGCATGAAGGTTTGCCACATTCTAGTCACAAGGGCCTCATCAGTCTTGGTTCAGTCTACCTAGAAACATTGGCCAACCATGTGGCCCAAAACCAGGTGCAAATTTCATTTCTTTTCCAACTCTTTTCTTATCTTGAGAAGAAACTGTTTAGACTGATAATTTAGTACTAAAACAAGACAGTCACCCACCTCTGCTGGTAGTGGCAGAGAGCAGCCCAAGAGCCCTCTCAGCTTGTCCTGGTTGTAGCTGGGCCTCTGTGTCTAAGCAAAAGGTTGGCTAGATGTGGTAGCTCGTTTTTATAATGGTAGAGCCACATGGTCACCCAAACAGGAAGTCACATGGGCACCTACCCGGGAGATAATCATTTTCTTTGTTCTCATTTGAGATTACTACTTTAAAACATTCCTTTCCATTTAAATGAGCACTCCTTAATTTATACCACTAATAAAGACTTCCTAGAATGTTATAATAAGAGAAATCCCTGATACAATTTATTTTTGTTTGTTTGTTTGTTTTTTTATTTTCTGCGGGACAACTTCCTGCTTAGTAAAAATTTGCCGCCGAAACTATACAATACAGCTGTTCAATTTTCGACGTTTTTTTTTCTTTGTTTACACTAATGTTTTGGCAGAACCAACCTGGCTGTAATCTACCACGGAAATTCCTTATTTTATGTGGGGGGTTACACGATTTTAAAAGAAGCTGTGCATTTTAGGTCAAAATCGAAAACACTACTCACCTATTTCATTACATAGATTTTTCTTTTAATGCGAACGGACACAAACCGATTTTAAGTATTCGTGGACTTTGCGGCATTAATTTAAATAATTTATAAATCTCAGTGTGTGTGTGTGTGTGTGTGTGTGTGTGTGTGTGTGTGTGTGTGTGTGTGTGTGTGTGTGTGTGTGTGTGTGTTCGTGCGTGCATGCATGTGTGCAAGCGCGTGTATGCTTGCGTGTGCGTGCGTGCGTCTGTGCCTGCCTGCGTGCGTGTGTGGGCGGGTTATAGGAACATGGTATTTACAAAACGTCAGCTTGTCCATTTTCAGGCGAACTCGCAAACTGCGAACTCTATACTTCTTAGATGACCTGAACATCTACGCACACCCAACTTTCATGAGGGAAGCAACTCCACATTTGTTTTCTCTCTGATGTAGACTCCCAGTATGCTCCCTTATTAGGCATTCCCACGTACCTCTTTCTTGCTCCTCACGAGAGAGAGAGAGAGAGAGAGAGAGAGAGAGAGAGAGAGAGAGAGAGAGAGAGAGAGAGAGAGAGAGAGAGCGTTTTGCGATCTTAAAAGAGCGTGTGTGTGTGTGTGTGTTGTGTGTGTGTGCGTGCGCGCGCGCACACACACACACACACACACATATATATATATATAGATATATATATAGATATATATATATATATATATATATATGCAAATACACACACACACACACACTGCAAACACACACACACACACACACACACACACACACACACACACGCACACGCACGCACGAACGCGCGCGCGCGCGCGCACACATGTGTATGTACACACACACACACACACACACACACACACACACACACACACACACACATATATATATATATATATATATATATATATATATATATATATATATATATATATATGTGTGTGTGTGTGTGTGTGTGTGTGTGTGTGTGTGTGTGTGTGTACATACACATGTGTGTGCGCGTGTGTGTGTGTCTCACACACACACACACACACACACACACACACACACACACACACACACACACATATATATATATATATATATAATATATATATATATATATATATATATATATATATATATATATATATATATGTATGTGTGTGTGTGTGTGTGTGTGTGTGTGTGTGGTGTGTGTGTGTGTGTGTGTGTGTTGGGTATATATATATATATATATATATATATATATATATATATATACCCAACACACACACACACACACACACACACACACACACACACACACACACACACACACACATATATATAAATATATAAATATTATATGTATATACCTGTGTGTGTGTACGTGCGTGCGTGCGTGCGTGCGTGCGTGTGTGTGTGTGTGTGTGTGTGTGTGTGTGTGTGTGTGTGTGTGTGTGTGTGTGTGTGTGTGTGTGAGGGTATTTCCGTGTGTGTGTGCGCGCGCGCGCGCGAACGTTTATATGTGTGTAGGCCTATTTGTATGTGTGTGAGTGCGTGCGTGCGTGCGTGCGTGCGTGTGTGTGTGTGTGTGTGTGTGTGTGTGTGTGTGTGTGTGTGTGTGTGTGTGTGTGTGGTGTGTGTGTGTGTGTGCGCGTGTGTGTATGTATGTGTGTGTGTGTGTGTGTGTGTGTGTGTGTGTGTGTGTGTGTGTGTGTGTGTGTGTGTGTGTGTGAGTGTGTGTGTGTGTGTGTGTGTGTGTGTGTGTGAGAGCTCTCTCTCTCTCTCTCTCTCTCTCTCTCTCTCTCTCTCTCTCTCTCTCTCTCTCTCCCCTTTGCAATGATTGAAAGCATGGTTAGCCGGACATCCAACCTGCACGGCCTGAGCGCCATAAATAAAGTTTTTGTCTGTCACCAGATTACATAGTAACGTCACAGTAAATCACAGTTTGCTTTGGCCACCTCTATGACCCCAATCTATTCCAGTGAAGGCACATTTCTGATTGAGCCAGTAACCTCCATGAGCTAGTGGTTTGAACAAACCACTGTGTGCTTTAGCAACCTCTATGACACAGTGACATTTTGGTGAGGGCATATCGCTGATTTGACCATTTCCCATGCAGCACTGATGACAGTAAATGACAGGCTACCCTAGCTACCCCTGTCACCCCATAATATTATTATCAATTTGAAGGCACAGTTCCGTTTGAATTCGCCCCGTGATGCAAAGGTTGGAATAAATCAACGTGTGCCATAGCTACCTCTATGACGCCAGAAATTATCAATGGCGGCGTTTTCGTTGAACTTATACTCTAGCTACCTCTATGACCCCATGATATTATCATTTGGAAGGCACAGTTCCGTTTGAACTCGCCCTGTGATGCAAAGGTTAAATTAAATCAACCTCTGCCTTAGCTACCTCTATGACACTAGAAATTTTCAATGACAGCGTTTACGTCGAACTTTTCGCCGTGATGCAAAGGTTAAATTAAATCAAGATCTGCCGTAGGTACCTCTATGATGCCATGATTTTTCAGTGAAGGTATATGACTGGCTGAACCAGCTTAGAGTAGCAGCCTGGTGCTTGGATCGGATATGAAGCATGTATTCATGGAATTTTTCGGCTCTTATTCTGCGTCCAGAATGCTATGGGCTCTCAAGACCAGAACCATACAGTCAGTTTGATGCGTCTCTCGGATGTGTTGCTCTACTGACTTTTCTGACCAACTCTGCAGGTGTCTGTATCTCTCGGGCCTGGAGGACACCGGAATATATTGTTATGAAAGAAAAGTGTAGAGCAGAGCCGTACTGTGTTTTCCCTGACCAGGATGATCATCATCATCATCATCTTCGTCAGACTCATTTTCATCGATCTGCATTGAAAAAAAAGTCAAATTCTATGGGCCGTCATGCCTGCTCTCGGTTTGAATTTCCCCTCCATGTCAATGCCTGTGACTAGTTTGTATCCCAGTCGTTTGCAGTGATTTCAAACTGGAGATAGGGGGTGGAAGCGGGTAGGGGGGGGGGGGGGGGGGGGGGGGGAATGATGTTTACTATCTATATCGAACGTGACTTAACAATTCATTAACAGAAGATTAGTATAACGACAATTGATCCAACAATAGAATAACTATTCAAAGGAAAAAACCAATAGGACTAAGGTGTAAAACTTCTGAAAAACATTTAAGAAGATGGAAGTCATTTAAAACTTCCTGAACAGTTAATGGTATTTGACGAGTCATAAATCCCCTGTAGTTTTCATCATTAATTCTGTGATACCGGGGCAGTGTAAAATCAAGTGGTTAACGGAAATTTGGTTTCCACATACACATTTAATATTTTTAGAAAATTTTGTTTTCAAAATCATTTTAAACGAATTTTGAACATCAGAGAACTAATGTGTCTTGAGCTTGTATCAGATATATGATTTAAAACTAATTTGGAATTTATTGTGCTGACGCTTTCTTTATACAATTGTGTGAATATTGGCTATCTGAATGGGGACATGAGTCAGAGAGAGAGAGAGAGAGAGAGAGAGAGAGAGAGAGAGAGAGAGAGAGAGAGAGAGAGAGAGAGAGAGAGTGTAGTGGATGGTACGTATGGTTGAGTTTGCGTGTGTACGTGCTTGTATGTGTTATAGTGCAAGCTTTTGGTGCCCCCATATATATATATATATATATATATATATATATAGAGAGAGAGAGAGAGAGAGAGAGAGAGAGACAGAGAGAGAGAGAGACAGACAGACAGACAGAGGCAGATACAGAGGAAGACAGAGCCAGTAGCATCTCAAGTGAAAGAGAAATGACATACATCATGTCAAACCAAACAACTTTTAAAGTTCGCTCCTGTCTGCCAGTTTGCACGCATACCTATCACACATTAAACAGGTAAAAAAAAAGTTTGGTAGTTTCTCAGACAGTGATTTATTCTTGAATTCACGTCACTGGCCCTTAAAAATCTCACAGACAAAAGGTGACGTCCGATCAGTAGTCTGTAGCTCTCAGGAGGAGTGTGATGGTGGATCCCAAAGTGAAATCGTCTGTCACGGAAGAGAGGCAGCCCCTTGGGTTCAGAGACGCCGACAGCATGTGTGGGATAGGGTGTTCAGTACAGGTAGTGTTGAAGCTGTGACAGACAGATTTCCTTTCGTGCCATCTCCTGTACAAGAACTTCTTTCCATTGCAAAATGTGGAAAATAGCATTATTCCCGTTTTATGAGATTGTGCGTTTCCCCTGGTTTGCTGAGGGCGTGTTCAGAATTTCCTGCAGCCATTGCTAATTTTTGAGATTGCGCGCGGTGAGAAAAAAAGCTTTTGTAGGGGGGCGGGGCACGAGAGGAACTCTTTCTGTTCTGTCTGCCTGTCAGTCTGTCTGTGTCCGTCCGTCCGTCCATCCGTCAGTCCGTCAGTCTTTCTTTTCTTTCTTTCTTTCTGTCTGTCGTTTCTTTCTTTCTTTCTTTCTTTTTTCTTTTCTTTCCCTTCTTCTTTTTCTTTCTTTCTTTCTTTTTCTTTCTTTCTTTGTTTCTCTCTGAGACCCCGTAATGGTGAACCTAAGCTCTCTTGATATTGAAACAGTCCTCCTTGGGCTCGGAAACATTTCCGACCCCCACTCCCTTTTTCTTCCCTCCTCCTTCCCAAGCACCCTCCCCTTCCCTCTTCACCCACCCCCATATCCTCCCCCCCTCCCCCCTCCTGCAAATTACCATCCCCGCCACTGACTTCCACATTAAAAGAATAAACGAATACAGAAAGATTCGGTAACACTGTTTTTCCTTAGACTCGGAAGAGAATCCATATCCGCATTGAAAAAAACAATCGTCTGACTGTGGAAGAGCCAAAGAAAACCTTCCGTTATGGAGCGAAATTTGGAAATAACCAGACGAGAACATTGATCTGGTGAACTGAAAATTGTACACGATTTGAATTACATTTTCAGTGTAGGAGACTGAGAGGAGGGGGAATGCGGAAATGCTGATCTGAGAGGGTTGTGGGGAAAAAAGTGAACAACCGCCAGTTTCCGTTGATCTTGAAGACTTGTTGCGGAATTCATGTCATTTCTCTTGAGCATATGACATCTTGCAGTGAGTGTATCCCCCTTCTGCTATTTGGAGTTTTGTCTGGCCCCAGGTCCCCTATCACTTCAAAATGAACCCCGGCGCATGCGATTTATGTAATCTTTAGTTCATCTCCTGGAAACAACTCCTTACCCATTCTTCCCGTCTGCTCCCTGTCTCATTCCCCCTTATTCTCTCCCCCTACCCATCTCCCCTCTCCTTTTTCACCTCCGTCTCCAACCAACAGATCGTGAACTAAAATCCTATCCAGCTTGATCTCCACACGAGAAAGGGCACGTCCATACTTCGCCACATACCAACACATGGCTGCACCATCGACTTCGAACTACCCGAGAATGTCCGGGAACGACTGATAAAACGACAGGCTCTGATAAAACCCCCCCCCCCCTGTGGGCTAGCCCCCCCCCCCCCCCCCCCCCCCCCCCCCCCCCCCCCCCGCTTCCTTTGCCCTTTCACCAAAATTGCTTTTCTTTACAAAAAAAAAAAAAAAAAAAAAAAAAGACGCTCCCAAGATTCATTGAAAGGGAGAGGGCAAGGTGGAGGGTTGTTTGGGAAGAATAATGAATCCATCGGCGCTAACACAGTCACAGCTGGAAATCCACACTGGACAAGAAGTAAGGATCGACAAAGAGAGACGTCCGTGTGTCTCTGTGGGGCGAATGTTTTTCTATTGCGTGGCGTGACAGTGGATGTGACTAAAAGAGCCGCATAAAGGCCCCGATGAATGAAGAACAGAGCGCTGCGCCAGCACATCAGATCGGACGAGCAAGGCCAGGATTCACAACACTGTATCAAGAACAGCCACGCTTTTGTACAGGCTTTCCAGGCCACATGCCTGAATCTGAACGTGCGCCCATGTTAAAGAGAAATGGATATTATTATTATCATAGCAAGTCTGTGTATACTGCACGCCTAATAGATTTCACAAGCGACCCAAAGAGCCAATGAAGACTGAAGGGACGTGCATGTGGTTATAGCTTTTTCTGACAAATGCACGAGCGTCAGTACCGCACAGGATTGGTCAACTAGCCCTCGAGATGAATCATGTACTTAAGAACATCTGAAAAAAATGTAGAGGAAGTTTTCATTGGCTTCTCAGTGAAGCTCTCCACAAAAGGAACACACAGCAGACTGGATCATTTTGGAAGTTGGCAACACTACAGGCGGTGAAAATTCTCCAGTTTTTCTCCTGTTGACTGCGGAGGTAATCTTGAAAGCAGCACTGACCAGGACAGTTGCAGGAGACCTCAAATCCCTCCTCAGAAAATGCCCACAGACGACACAACAATCGATCCACACAGCTGAATAAAACATTCATGTACTGAAGCAGTTAGAGGAGTTAGATGCCTCATACGGAAAGAGTTTCAAACTAGAGAAACTACGTGCCTGTAATTATTGCGGAAGTGAATATTAGCTGCGACAGTTACGTTCGCTGTTGCCAACCAAGCGATTGTATCGGTGATATATAAAACGTTCGGGAGATTTCTAAAGTGGCATGATGACTCCTTGAAAAGTACAAATAGGAGAAACAAACTGAGAGAATTGACCAGCCATTCAGGCTCAGTGGTTAGCATCGCGGATTCATGGTTAGGATGGTCATGGGTTCGATTTCCATCAGAGCCATTGATTTATTTGTGGGCTTTGTCGGACCCGACCGACTCCACCCCCACAGCTGAGTTTCGTTTTTTCTTCTGTCCCCCCCCCCCCCCCCCCCCTCGTTTTCTTCTTGTTTATATATAGGATGAGCTAGGAAAACTGGAACCACACAGTCGAGTTTCATCCACTACCTGGATCCATCTCTGAGAGTGTTGGCTTGCCTGACCAAGAATACAGGTGTCTGTATTTCTCGGGCCTGGTTGGCACCGGGTTTATAACATGAAAAGAAGCATCGAATACAGCCCTATCATGCAGTCTCAGACCTAGAATGGAACGCCATGGCATCATCTTTACAACCTCAACCTCTTTGACCGGCATAAACAGATATCAAATTCCGAGTCCCTTCATGTTCTGTTCTCACGGTGACCTCAGTTTCGAGTCCCTACCCGCGTTTGTGCCTTGGCTGATTCGTACTGAGGCTGCTTGTGTCGGCAAGTTCATCGAGACAGTCTCCATGCTGAGGCTGCTAGGGTTGGCAAGTTCATCGAGACAGTCTCCATGCTGAGGCTGCTAGGGATGGCAAGTTCATCGTGACAGTCTTTGGACGGACGTGGTGGCGCCCTTCGGAGTGGGATTCTCTGTGACGCTGGCTCCGCAAAAAAAAAGCAACGGCAGGGCATCTGGGAGTCATGACCTGGATACGGCTCGACCGCCTTAGAGTGTATGGAGTCCGGGGGCGAAAGACTTGTCCGTGGGAAGGGGGGTGGGGGTGGGGGCTTCTTCTCTGAAGACCTGCCGTTAAGCTCTCCCTAGAGTTTCTTCCAACTGATTTCAGCAATTGTTTAATTAATCTTCGGCAAGAAACGGAAGGGTGAGTGTGAGTGGGTGGGGAAGGGGAAGGGAGGGGTGTGTGCTGGAGGAGGGGTGGAGAGTGGAGGGGCGAAGGCTCTAGCCTTCTCCTGCAAGAAAGTTTGTAAAGATTCAATTGTCTTCCGCCCTGCAGAAAAAGTAAAGTTTTCAGCCAGGATTTGAGTCGATTTATGATAAGATTTCCCGCCCGACCTGCTTCTCCGCAGAGCAAATCTACGAAAGACAGCTCAGTATGAATGTCCTGGCTGGAGTATTTCCTGTCATCATAGTCAACATCTTATCTGCTATATCTGCTTAGGGGAAAGAGGTGGATTGAAGCCGCTTGTAAGAAAATAAAGGAGAGACAGACATGAACTAGTTCAACACACATGGTGAGGCATTGGAAATGAGAATGTTACCTGTGACAAGCCATGGTGGATGTAACACACCCGTTCAACGATCCACCAGAGGTCAGGCCTTAAAGCGCTCTCCAAGACCGAGATGTCTGATGATTTCCTGCCTTCTTCCCGGCACCTGTGGATCTCCCTTCCCTCAGACACTCCCAGCACCAGTCCCGCCCCCCCCCCCCTCGCCCTCCCCCACCCCCAGGGCCTCCTGGTTGTGCATTACAGAGTTCTCTAAGAGCTCTAGTCTTCTCATTGTAATCGAGTCTCCTCCCCATCTCCAGTGTATAGGTCTGTTAGCTCCAAGAAGACACAGAAAAAAAAGTGCGCGCGCGCGCGCGCATGTGTGTGTGTGTGTGTGTGTGTGTGTGTGTGTATGTATGTGTGTGTGTGTGTGTTCAATCTGGGAAATTTCTAGAGCCTATTTGGTGTTTTCAAGTATATTTTCGCTTTAATATTGAATAGAAATAAGTCACAGCTACGTTTAAAGTGCCGTGAGTTGTTATTTATTACTACTAAAGTCCAAGCTCTGAATTCCTGTCCCAAAGAGCAAAACTTAACGAGGACGGCTTCTGTTCCTTATCTTGAGGTCGGAGAAGTCGAAATTGGATGCCTACAGATAACTTGCCCTTCCTTTGACAGTTCGTACATTTAAAGCTGAGAGAAAAAAAAAATGAAATTGAGATTGTTGGAAACGTGGATCTTTCTGTGACAACATTCTTTGTTCACGAGATACATCTAAGAGGCTGTTCACTCTTCACCACATACATCTTTGAGGTTTTCACTATGTAAATGTGTTCACCACATACCACTTTGGGGCTGTCGTTTGTTCTGAAAGACGACGAAATGCCCCAAAGGTGTAAAATGTTTGGGTGAGGATCGGAAGAGGAAGACTGTTTTAGCTCATTTTTTTTGTTGAAAGCAGACAACATCCTAGTCTTTTCTTTCATTTATCTATTTATTCATTCAGTCAACCATATACTCATTTATTTATTTGTTTGTTCATTGATTTATCTATCCATTTATTTGCGTATCTATTTATTTATTTATTCGTTTGTTTATTTGTTTATCTATCTATTTATCAGCTAGAAGAGGACAAGATACAAGCTAATTTACAGACCAGACGAATTACAGATTCTTGTATTTCTTAGCGGGAGGGGAAAAGATCGTATACAAGCTCTCTTCACAGGAGATGCAAAATCTAAACAAAGTAACAAGGGCACAGTATGTCTGCATACTGCTGGGTTACTCAAATCAAGCCAGAATCAATCGGAGTTATTTGCCATGGTCACGTGACTCTTCGAGGAGGGAAGGCACCAACCGTCAGCTCTAATTGGCCAGTCTCTCTGGGAGACTCGACTCCAGAATCCTTTAAGATGTCATTGTCAGTGCTCTTTAGAACCATCTAGTGAGTAGTTCCACACTATGTCCTGGGAAATGTTGTTCCGGAGTCGGCCGTGAAAAGGAAAGTTTTGTGTTGTTTGCACTCAGGCCACTCCTTTTACACCCATTCTTATCTTTTTAGAGGTGAAGAAGCTCCGTGGTGCATTCCATGTCATGTTCCACTCACAGTGAAACATGTTCTTTTCAAATGTTGGGACTTGCATGATGTTAGACATAAACACTTTACAGCAGACTCCATGAAAACCTTGTTCAGAGATGTCCCACCTGATGTGATCTTCGAATTTCTGAAAAAGATTCACACTTTTTCATCTGATCTAAGATGGTTATGGAGGAAAGATTTTTTTTAAAACAAACTTTCTGCTGTGTTTTTCCGTGTGTTTTAAAAGGTTGTGTGTGAATGAGTTTTTTGTCTGATTTTCTTTGTTTTTTATATGATGACTTGTGAGTTGAGTTCAACTCGGCGACAGCCCTGACATGGCCCTTTGCGGTCGGCTGGGCTATAAGCAACATTACCTTACCTTACCGTGTCCAGAACACCCGGATGCCGGCAAGGTCAGATCCTGTCGGGTGCCACTCCTGGATATTACCGACCAGGTTCTGCAGCCAGGGACGCGGGAAGGAGGCAGGTAGCATCTCCCTGCCCTTTGTCTGAGCGTATGATTGGGTCCTTCATGGTCTTCTGGCTCATGACTGATGTGGGCGTGAGAAAGTGACTTGTTCAATGACGTGGGTGATAATAACAACGATAAAAAATGATGATGATGATGATGAAAACAGGTCTGTTAACCCAATCCTAGCATGTTCTCCCATGCTGCAGGGCGCATGCTCCTTTTTTTTTTTCTTGTTCTATATGTTGGTGCCGATCCGGATTAACAATGGAAACAGGATCTGTTGGCCCCCTGAGTCGGAATGGGATCCGTTTAGTATCATGTCCATGTCACTTGTCATTTCTTTAGATGTTATGTCATTTGAGCTTATCTGGGAAGGGGGGATGGGTAGGGGGAGGTGGAAGACGCGTGCGTGTTCACGTCGAACACACACATACACACACACACGTGTACACGCACACGCGCACACACACACACACACACACACACACACCACGCGCGCGCGCGCGCTCACCCGCACACACACATACACACACGTGCATACGCACACACGCACATATGCATCATACCTCATAGATACACAGACACACACGCACATATGCATCACACCTCATAGATACACAGACACACACCCACACACACATACACACACACGCACACACGCACACGGACACACACACGCGTGCACGCACACACGCACACACACAAGCACTACACCTCATAGATACACAGACACACACACGCACACACACACATACACGCACGCACACACGCACACGGACACACACACGCGTGCACGCATACACACACACACACACACACACACACATGCACATACACACGCGTGCACGTACACACACACACACACACACACACACACACACACACACACACACACACACACTCTCTCTCTCTCTCTCTCTCTCTCTCTCTCTCTCTCTCTCTCTCTCTCTCCTGGAGAAGGAGTAGAGCCAGACACTGACAGTTCAAACGACTGGTTTTCCACAGGAAGTCTAAAAGCCATCGATGAGGTGGACCTGGCCAAGAAGAAAGAACGCGTGGAGGTGGAGGACGACGACGATGAGCAGACTTCCGAAGAGGACAGCCCTCAGTGTAACGTGATCCTTTATACCATCCATCTCTTTCCCCACCCTCTTCGTTCGTTCCTCCCCCCCCCCCCCCCCCCCTCTCCCCGTCCTCGTTCTCTAGGTATCAAATTAATGAAATGAAGGCAAAAAAAAAAGAGCTTTCTCTGGAAGAATGTTTGAGCAGGGAAACAAATGTTCATATCCATTGAGCAGGGAATGTGTTTGAGCAGGGAATCAAATGTTCATATCCATTGAGCAGGGAATGTCTGCAGCGTGCAGGTTATCTTGATGCCACACAATTCTCCAGCCCATGGCGGCAGGTGGTGTGTGTGTGTGTGTGTGGGGGGGGGGGGGATAAGAATGACGTGGGTGCCAAACAAACACCGGTAGATGACAAAGATCGAAAGAGAACAGCGTATTAAACAACGTATCTACTTGGGGAAAAACAAAACAAAACATTCTCTCTCTCTCTCTCTCTCTCTCTCTCTCTCTCTCTCTCTCTCTCTCTCTCTCCCCCCCCCCCCCCTCACATATATCTCATCCACCAGGATCAACACCGTTTTCTCTGGCGCTGACTAAACAGATTGCCATGTTACATTTACATGAGTTTGTTCACAAACTGCACTAATTTGAGCAGTGCGGATTATTTTGGAAGTAAGCAGTGTAATTCATGGAATTGCGTGTGGTGGCTTGCAAAAAAAAAAAAAAAAAAAAAAAAAAAAAAAAAGATTGATTGATTGATTGATCTTTAATACGCAACGATGGCGATTTTAGGCCAAAGCCTAGTCTTACAATCTGTCCTTGTCATGCATACATTATTTTCAACGCGTATTATTCATACTGACAGTTCAACATAGCAACATTGAAATCTAATTCTACAATGAAAGGAAACTATTCATAAAAGTACTAATGAGATGGGGGATGGTGAAACAGAAGGAAACTTACAAACAAACAAGTAAACAAAGCTACAGACAGAGGTCAGAGGAAGGTGGGGAAGAGGCAATAGTAGGTAGGGGTGGGGGGGGGGGGGGGGGAGAGAAAAGGGGTAGTAGACAGAGTGGGGAGTGGGGATGGGCGATTTTAACGGAGTAGGTTATATGTTTAGACGATGTATTCAAAGTATGGTTCACAGAAAACTTTGTGAATGGGCGCTAATCATTTTAATCGAATAATTGAATTGCCGAAGAAGAAGAAGAAGAAGAAGAAGAAGAAGAAGAATCTCATTTGGGTTGTTGTAGCCTTGTGCCGGATTAACGTCCCTGTCCCTGTATGATGTCGTTTGAAGCTGGGTCCATTGTGGTCCAGTGGCTAGATCTGTCGTCTGTGGAGCTGACAGTTTGGGGTTCCAACAGATCTATATCGGAATGAAAAAAACTCCCTGTCCATCCGGATACCCGCAGCAGGTCAGGGAGGCCTAATGCGGGGGGAAGGATAGGGGTGAGGACCGTTTTTCTTCAATGGCATGCCCTTGAATACCGTGAATCACATAGGGCACTGCCCCTCGACAAGTACTCTACAGGACTTTAATCTTTTTTTGAAAAAACGAAAATTTGCTTTTGTAGGATATGAATTCCAGTTTACATCGGAACATGTCTTATGATTATTATAGATTGGTTTTTTTTTTTGCCTCCAACCTGCAATCGTTTCTTTGTCTTTTTCTTTTTTCTTCCTTTTTCCCTTTTTTTAAAAAAATTGAATCCCCCCCCCCCCTTTCTATTTTTTTCCTGCTTTGTACTCTTACTTCTTACCTCCCATACCATGCATAGTCTGTGTGGTCATTTACCGACGGACATTCTCTTGCTGTTTTAATGTTCTGGGGTTTTTTTTTTTTTTTTTTTTTTAATTTGATATAATGGTGCCTGGGTTTGTTGATGTTCTGATGTTCGTTGTGCTGACTCTTTCCATTCCGTTGCGTGTAACACTTTTCGACCAAAGGGGGATATTCTTTCAAGTCCTCCGTCATATGACGTCAGTCTTCCTGATAGTTCCTGGGGACTGTCGTCGGATGGACTTGGCTACACCTTGTGGAGGTGGAGGGGGACTCTAACTCATGCAGGCTCCGCAACTGGGCAATTGGTATCTGGATACGTATGCAACGTCCTGCTTATGTTTGCTCAGAACGAACAACCACTGAATACTAAGACATTGACTCTGCGGCAGTGCAGGGTCTCCATCGGAGGGTTGCCTCATGGCCTGATGGTGACCGCCCTGTAGGTGTTGCCAGTGCTCGGGGACTGGGAAGAAAGGCTGCCATAGAGCTGCTGTCTGTGGTGGTTTGAAATGAGGGGAGTGAGGATGGTGCACGGAAGGGGAGAGAGAGAGAGAGAGAGAGAGAGAGAGAGAGGAGAGAGAGAGAGAGAGAGAGAGAGAGAGACAGAGACAGTCAGACAGACAGACAGACAGAGACAGAGAGAGGGGGAGAGAGGAGAGAGAGAGTCCAGACTCAAGACTCAAATAGTTTATTGTGTTTTAGGCTTATTACTTATTCACGATTGGGAAAGGGGGAGCGGGGGTGGGTGGGGGGGGGGGGGGTGGGGGTGGGTGGGTGTGGAGAGGAAAATCGCTTAATCAATTATCACCGAGACGTAAAATGACAATTCGGGAGAGAGAGAGAGAGAGAGAGAG
>JADBJO010004406.1:147500-157500 GCA_016801955.1 Conus betulinus | reverse complement strand
GTATATATGCACGCATGTGTGTGTACAGCCTTTGTGCAAATATACAGAACCCCCAACAAACAGACAGGAATGAACGTGCCTGTGCACATATTCCCTATGCACTGATTTTTCTTTTTTTTTCTCTGCTCATCCAAGACACCAGACACCAGGGCATAAGGTCGTCTTCCTTTCCCTTGTTGAACAGACTGCTGTACCTGGCCATCATGGGAAGCAGCAAGGGCAGCGACCTCTCCCCCGTGGTTCTTTCTCTGCACAGGTTATCGCCACAGCCAGTGAACAGTTTGCTTGGGGCATCAACCAACCAGACGGCCAGTGACTGACCAATCGCCACGAGGCAGACAGCCAGCGACCAATCAGAATGGAGCCACTAGCCAGTCATGACCAAGCGGAATGGACATAGGCCCGTCATCGACCTTTCGAAGTGGACTACACAGCCAGTGACTGAACAGCATGGAGTACACAGACAGTGACCAATCAGGATGGAGCACAAAGACAATGACCAATCAGGATGAGAACAAAGACAGTGACCAATCAGGATGAAGCACAAAGACAGTGACTAATCAGGATGAAGCACAAAGACAGTGACCACCTCACCTCATCAGTGACCAGTCAGAATGAATTACACCACCAGTGACCAATCAGAATGAAGTAGGCTACACCCATAGTGACCAATTAGAATGGAGCACATCATCAGTGACCAATCAAAATGAAACACGTCACCAGTGACCCTTTGCCAGACAAAATGGTGCTGAGTGGCCTCCACCTGAGGCCATTAAGGATAACTGGTCGGCGGACATGGAAAGTGTGGGGGAGGGAGAGGATGGAGGGAGGGAGGGAAGACAAGGGGAACGTGGGTGATGGGGAATCAAATCATAACTAAGGAAGACAAAAAAACAAGGTAGAAAAAAATAGGGACGACATGAATTATGAACAGAATACCAACGTTTTTTCATTCAAAGCAAAGAAGCATATAATTAACACACCAAAATACGCGCGCACACATACACACACAAGCGCACACACATGCGCGCGTGCGTACTCACGCACAACACATACACATACGGACGCGCGTGCCCGCGCGCACACACACAAAAGTACGCACTTACATAAATACACAAAATACACGCATCTCAATACGAACACACTCATACCCTCACATACACTCAAACTTGCACACTCACACACAGACTTACACACACACCACACACACACACACACACACACACACACACACACACACACACACACACACACACACACACACACACACACACATACTCGAGCACTCGTACACACATGCATTCACTCTCATAAACACACGCATGCACGCACACATACGCGCGCACGCACATACACATCCACGCCCATTCAGGATACGCTTCGGTGCTCGCACCCCGATCCGTCGGTGCGCAACAGCAGGGGCCCAGAAATCCACCAGTCGGACATCGACACAAGTTTGGAGCAAGCTATAGACAAAAAGTATTTCGGAAGGATGTGTTCCATCAAACGGATGATGTAAGTGTGCTGCTGTGTGAATCAGACGACGACCTTCAAGAATATTCCTGCGATCCGTGTTCGGAAGACGATCGCTTTTTCTGGTTTAACAACCAGGAAGAAAGACACACATGTCATAAGAGGAATGTCTTAAATTGTCCTGCATTTGGAAAGGAAGACGCATCGGCAACACGAAGCATGCAGAGACCCAAGCATGTGCTGCACGCTGTCCACGGACTGATCCAGTTTTACCTGGGGTGACCGTCGTCTACAGAACTGACAGTGAACACCAGTGACATTTTCTCGTTCATGATTTCATCACGTAAAGTGAAAAAAAAACAGGATATTGCTGTGGTTTCCATGTTAATAAAAATCGAAATTGAGTCGCGTTTTGTTATTGTACATCCCGCCGATTTGCTTAAAGGGCTTTTACAGCCTAACAGCATTAACTTCGTTCATTCATTCGTTCGTTTGTCCAAACATCAAAGCAATAAGCCTATAGAGGAGATAATTTCTACATACACTAACATAAAACACACACACACACACACACACACACACACACACACACACACACACACACACACTGAGAGAGAGCCATATATACCGGGAATTCAGAAACACCAATTCTGTGTGACTACATGTATATCCATACATGGTAGTCAAGGGTCATTAAAGTATGGAACTGGCTGACATATTACTCGTAAGAGTCGAACAGCTTATGGGTGTATATGGATTGGGGAAGGGGAGAAGAGGGAGGAAGATGGGGGGGGGGGGGGGGGGGGGGGGGGGGGGTGAAAAGCCTTGCTCTACGTGCAAATTAGACGCCGAACCATACTGATATGGAATATGCCTTGAATAAGATTTTAACGTTTCAAAAATTCGCGAATTGGTTCTAAAAAAAAAAAACAAACAAACAAAACCTGTTAGGGGGGAGGGAGGCATCGAGGAGAGGGTGGGGCGGGGGAAGAATTAAAAATATCTTCCAAGTGGATGAGATTTAATAAGAGTAACAGCCAACATTGCATTGCCAGGCTCCAGCCGTTCTCATAACTGGGATTTAAAAACTTGACAAAGTCAACGGAAGCTTGAAGGACTTCATCTTATCATGAAGAGGCTGAAAGTGATTTTTTGTACTAGTACAGTCAAATAAAAAATGAGGGATATCGAGAGTCTGACCACATGCACAAGCAGGTGCCGGTTTTAAATACCTACCTAACCAACCATTAACCCGCAGCCTATGTACAAGGTTACGATTTGGGATTGGCCCTGGAGGATTACAACATTTTGCTTGTTGGTTTCGTCATATCCCATGTGCTTCCGAGCTGAATCTTCCAGATATTGTATCTGTCTTATGTTCCAGATTGAACTTGTCAGAATGTGGATAGCTTCAGATGAAGAAAGAAGGATATCACAATTCAAAACATCAGATTTATTTCTTGCAGCTTCCTTAGCATAAAAGTCAGCTAAATCATTGCCACGTAAACTAGAGTGCCCTGAAACCCATAACAGAGTTACATCGATACCCCCCGGTTATTAACTGATGAATGAATGAGAAATAAGATCTCACACACCAAGTCTGAACGACTAGATTTTTGATTGACAATGTAAAGCCGTAAAGCGCTGATTTTGAGTCCGATAGTATAAGTATTTGTCTATGTATAACGGGCATGTCAAGTATAAAATCTAGTGCTTTCAAAATAGCAAATAACTCTGCTGTAAATATAGAACATCCTTTCGTAATATGGAATTCTTTCTGATGCTAAGCGCTGTATTACAAAGGAAGCCCCAACATCGGAAGAATCTAAAACAGAACCATCCGTGAAAATGTGTAGATGGGAATCGTATTTCCTGTCTATCAAGTCTTTGGCATAGGATGATAGTAACAGAGGATTATCTTTTTTATTTAAATCTCCGTAAGAGTAGATTATTTCAGCCTGCTCTGACAACCACGAAGGGTATGAACAACATGGAACCTGGGCAATACCATCAAGAGACAGGTTGCAGTTCTGAAACAATGGGGAAAACATAATCACCTAGGGACATGTATACCGATTTGTTACGGATCTCTCTTGAAATATACGTGCTGCCATCCAGTTCAGTCATTACTGAATTTGGGATGGTTCTAGCCCTCACTGTAAAATTACAGGCGCAACTTAGCCTGTGTTCATTTAAGGGTAACACACCAGCCTCCTTGTACGTCAAATCAATTGAAGCCCATCGGGGAAGTCCTAATGCAATTTTAAAGGCTAACGAGTCAATACTGGTAAGCTTGTGTAAATGTCTTTCCAGCTGTAAAAAAAAACTTCTTGGCCATATGACAGAATTGAACGAACTAACCCTGAGGCGACATAGACGAGATTAGATCCCCAGTTAATCAGAGGTATGGCAGAAAGAACAACAACAACGTAATAAACCAATTTTTTTCCTAGCCTTTTCAAGGAAAGGAAATTTATATGTTTACTCCAAAAAAGTTTATAGTGGAAGATTACTCCGAGAAACTTAACTTGTTTGCTTGGGTATATCAAATTATTATCAACCCTTATAGAGATAGCTTCTCTGCCTTCAAACGCAATTGTTTTCTTTGTAAAGACAACAAAGACAGTTTTGTGAGCAGATAAACCAAACCCATTTGATTTCATGTAATGAAAAATATATTGTCAACTATTTCCTGATACTGTTCAATGATTTTCTTTCTTTTGGTTTGTTGTTTGGAAAAATTGCAGTTTACATTTCTCACAGAGCAATATCATCTGCATATAGAGCTAATGTGGCACCTTTTTTGTATTAACCTGTTTAATATCGTAAAGCATTAGCGAGAAAAAGTGTTGGAGCGATTACACTTCCTTGGGGAACACCCATGTTAATAGTCTTAGAAGTTGATAAAGCTCCATGTAGATTGACTTGGATAGTTCTGTCCGATAAGAAAGCTTTTAGAAATTGGAAAAAAAAAAACGACCTCGTATTCCTACTTCATGTGCTTTGAACAACAATTTAGAATGCCATACTGAATCGTAGGCTCTATGAACATCAAAGAACGTTGCAAGGGTCGAATAACGCTTGGCAAGTTTTTCACATTTGAGGATAAGTGGACAATGTGGTCTGTGACTCCTCTACCTTTCCTAAAACCAGCCTGGAATAAAGGCAAGACTCCATTTTTTTCAAGGAAATGTTCTATTCTGTTTTTCATGATTCTTTCAAAAAGTTTTCCAATGTGAGGTGTTAAAGAAATAGGTCGAAAACTAGAGGGAAGAGTTTTAGGTTTTCCTTGTTTAAGGATTGGGATGACAGTAGCTTTTTTCCAATCTGTAGGGAGCATTCCAGTATTCCAGCAAATCTGAAAGAACTCCAACAACTTTGATAACAGACTCTCAGGAAAATGCTTAATCATGTTATAGGAAATAGGATCCGAACCAGTGTTTCTACGAATTTGTTCAGATTGAGATAAACACTCAGTCTGACTCATTGAAGCAAAAGTTTCTGCTAATAATTCAGCCTTTTCTTTGTTAGTTCTATAAATTTTATCATTAACATGCAGAGCAGGCTGAGGGAGATGAAATGTACCCTTGATTTTTTTAATTTCTTTCCATAATTTAGAAACGTCATGTGGATGTTTAGAGCAAGTCATGATCAACGAAAATAATGACTTTAAGGACGAACACAATGCATAAACAGCCAAGTCAATTTTCTGACTAATCTGTCGGCTTCAGTCTTAACTAACAACTAACATCCGCAAAGCACACAATAACGCTTCCCCCAAATCACAGCAGAAAATTAACATTGTATGAACGAAGAGTGGAACAGTGAATACAGTTAAAATACACAAATACACAGCGGATGGGGGGCGGGGGCGGGGGGGGGTGGGGGGGGGGGTGGGGGGGGGGTGGGTGGGGGGGGGGGGGGGGGGGTGGGTGTGTGTGTGTGTGTGTGTGGGGGGGGGGGGGGGGGGGGGGGGGGGTGGATGAGGGAGAGAGAAGAAGTGAGCAGGATTTCGTAAACTGAATGTGTGTGTGTGTGTGTGTTGTGTGTTTATGCGCGCGCGCGCGCGCGCGTGTGTGTGTGTGTGTGTGTGTGTGTGTGTGTGTGTGTGTGTGTGTGTGTGAGAGAGAGAGAGAGAGAGAGAGAGAGAGAGAGAGAGAGAGATAGTCTAGTAGTTGAGAATCTAGAGCAAGACGAACTTAGGAGAAAGAAGGGACATGGGAGAAGGGGGTAGATGAGACTGAAGCCAGAACGAGTAGATGTGGGGAGAGGAGGAGGACGCCAAAAGAGTGGCGATGACATAAACATTCAGGGAACACAACTTTTCAGACATCCCGTGGGACTTGCTGCAGACCGATGAGAAAGAGTTACTTCCCTTAAACCTCGATTAGTCTGAAACTGACACACGTTGAGTGATCTGACAATCGGGGCTCTCCTAAAACAAATGATTTCAGGCCGACAGTGTTATGTCGCACAAAACATCATTGATCATACATGAAAGGTTCAAAGGGAGTTGACAACGGGTGGAAACTGAATTAAACTTAAAAGGAATATCATTATATCCCGACACAGGACGAAGAGAAACAAAAAAATACAAGACAAACGTGAATCGTTTAGACCTCTGTGGTCAAAATGATTTCAGGCCGACAGTATATGTCACACAAAACATCACTGATCGTACGATGAAAATTTCAAAATGAATTCCCAGCAGTGGGACATTGAAGCAAATTTAAAAGGAATATTACTATCTCACCAAATTGAACGGACAAACAAATTACAAGACAAACACGACGCCTTTCGGCCTCTTTGGTCTCTTTGGTCTTCTTCAGGTGAGACAAACAACACTGAAGACAATGAAAACGAAGAACGAAACAATCACTTATCTCTCCTCAAAGTGGGCGCAGCATGGTTGTGTACATGTAAGCTGCCGATGCGTGTTTTCATTTTGTGATTACCAGTACAGAAAAAACTTGTCAAGCGCTTTATTCAAATAGCCTTAAGCGTAAATATACGTAAAGACAGCAGAAATGAAAAGAAAAATGCCTCAAACTCGCACGCAGACTGACTGACTGAAACCAATTTATTGTCAGATCAACCCATGGTAGCACACACACACACACACACACACACACACACACACACACACACACACACACACACACACAGAGAGAGAGAGAGAGAGAGAGAGAGAGAGAGAGAGAGAGAGAGACAGAGAGACAGAGAGAGACAGAGATAGGGTGTAATGTTTAGACTCTTAGCATTGCGGTTATACACAGACATTTTACAATCCACATGCAGCCGGTGTGGACTTTGAACATACGATACAGTCTATTTTCTCAGAGTTAATGCACAGACAAGGTATGATTATTGCGAACTGTTACAGAGAGAAACTCAGCTCCCCCTCCCTCTCTCCCCTCTACTATCCATCCACCCCCACTCTTTGAGCTACCCCGCCCCCACCCCCACCCAACCCCCCCGACCTTTCATCTTTGGTAACACGCATGCGCAGTACTCACCTACCTTTCTCTTCGCCCCCACCTACCCCCCCCCCCCCCCCCCCCCCCCTCTGCCGTCCCTTGTCTCCTTTTTTGCACAAACTGCCCAGCAGAGATTCGAACCCGCCACCCCAGAATGACTAAGATTACGTCCGGCGTTTTACCCACTAATCTATGCCACCCCCAATCCTGCATGGCCGTCAGAAAGGACAAAAGGCAGGGAAAGATTTATTGTCGGTTGACACTTACAGACAGCGAGCATTGGTTTTGGAATATTCTTCCGCTTCAGCAGAATTAATTAGTGTGTCTGGTATCTTTCACTGGTTGTAGGTCGCTGAATGTTAATAAGTTACAAATAATCCCAGACTTGAAAGAGAAATTTCGGTGTAACAACAGGAGTATTAATGCATAAGTTAAGTGTATTTCCCTTTAATGTACTTTTGAGCAATTCAATAAAAGCAAACATAAAAAAGTAGAAAAAGTACTAGAAAGTCATAAGAAATAGCCGTTGCTCTCGCCGTCATCAGTCAGCCTGACTATCACACCTACACCGTTCAACCGTTGGTCACAGCGGTGTGTAGAAAGATACAGAAAGGAACATACATCATGCCAGCAATCTCAACGAACAGCGGTGCCAATCGATACTATTCAGAGGCGAGGAGTATCTAAAGATGATGTCAGAGAGGGCAGCTGGTCTCGGTCTCTGTCAGTCTGTCGCCTTGCTGCAAAAATCCGCTCTCTTCCAAACTCATCTTCATCATGGCCGACAAAAGCCACACTCGCTTTCTAATTCACTGACCATCCAGAAATTTATATATTGGAGGGGAAAGGGGGAAGTATTTGAAGTTAAGGCGCAAGTCTTGTAACTTATCGAAAGTGCTTTAACATTGAGGATGATTTGTGTAGAGGACTTGAGAACGCACGTGTCATGAATATGTATGTGGACTGGTCTATCAGCCTTTGAGGTGTGTCGGTAATGAAACAGATGGAGCCCCAGTATAGAAGGTATCACCTTGCTCGTACAGAGCTTTTCTGATCTCCTGGCCAAACGCATACTCCTAACTCGCCGCCCACAGTTTTTTTTTTTTTTTTCACTCCGCAGGGTAATTGAATAAAGTGCTTTCACCTAGTCTCAACGAACGGTCGATCTACAAGAGGAGAGAGAGAGAGAGAGAGAGAGAGAGAGAGAGAGAGAGAGAGAGAGAGAGAGAGAAGGAGTGGACTGGCTTGGAGACAGGCGGTTCCTCATTTCTGGAAATGTTCGCTGTTGTGTTTTCTATGCATGATAACAGCTATTTCCAGTACCTCCTGTAGATCGAGGAGACGATTCTGTTCAGAGGGCGTTGTCTACATTACTGAGTGGTGAAGACGTTTATTTTTTCTCTACACAGGGAAACGTTTCCATCAGATCAATCTAATCTCTCTCTCTCTCTCTCTCTCTCTCTCTCTCTCTCTCTCTCTCTCTCTCTCTCTCTCTCTGTGCATATACATCGTACACCCCCTCCTCCCCCCCCCCCCCTGCACACATGCCTGTAAAAGGATACAAATGAGGCATAATGCAAAACACCGTGAAATGAGGCGGACAGCAAAAAAAAAAAAAAAAAAAAAAAAAAAAATTGATTTACATAAATACGAAGACTGGAATCAAACTTCTTTCATTTCAGGGAATTGTTACAGGTCTATGCTGCACAATCAAGGTTTTTTTTTTGGTTTTGTTTTTTGTATACACACACATATTAGTAAGATAATGCAAATGAGGCGTAATGCGAAACGCCGTGAAATGAGGCAGTTCAGGGGGAAGTGTGTGGAAAAAGTATGTGAACAATGCCAGTTGAAACTGGAAGGCACTGCCGCCTCACTTACGACGTTCTGTACTGCTGTATGGGCTTTAAAAAAATGAGGCGAAAAAAAAAAATCCGCTCATTTTAAAAAAATCGCCTGGTTTGTGTACATTTTGCAGGGAGCAGTCCTCTCATTTATGCTGTTTTGTAAACACACACACACACACACACACACACACACACACACACACACACACACACATATATATATATATATATATATATATCGTAGCTATCTCCATATCGTAACTATATATATAAAAGCTCTAACGAGCTAATGAGATCCAAGTAAAGGTGGTCCTGTAATTCTTAGTTGCTGACAATGCTTGGGCTATTATAATAGCTGAGCAGACCTCTCTGACTGTTGACATTTTTTTTTAAATCTCCCTTGCATCTTTAAATGGATCCTCAAGCATAGGCTCAAAGATTTACTCTATGTTTTATACATGATTTTAGTTTTTCACCAACTTATTTCTTTACCACACTTTCTTTGTTTGACTTTTCTACCCCCCCCCACTGGCTGCTTTGAGGAGCTGTTGAATACCATTTTTGAACCCTCGGCGGTGAAAATACCATGGAATTGTAGATCGTGGTATACCTCTATTTGATGCCGAGGGAAATTAGATGCTGTAAATTGTTTTTTTCTGTTGAGTTCGATCCATCATTAGATGATAAGAATAGTTTTGTTTCTAGATGGGATGTGATGGTCTCCGTAGTCTACTAACGAAGAATCGTATATGCTTAATATAGTTTGATCATTTTTTCTTTAAATTCTGATTAAAAAAAAAAATTCTTACCTTCCTCTTTCTGAAATTTCTTTTCCGAATTTTTGAGAAGTTAAAAAAATAATCATGACAAAATTGTTAGCCTTTTCTACATATCTATCTATCTATCTATCTCCACCGGACGAAAAGCCTAGGAGAAGGCAATGCATATAATTCTGACTTCAAGAGGAATTACGATGGTTCCCTCATACAGCTAGCAAAGGGTTATCATATTTATAGTATATATTTTCCCAGTGTTTTCGTTATCAACTTCTTTCTTTATAAATTTCAAGTCTTTGCCACGTCATTACTGTAAGGATGGAAGAATTGTTAACCTGCGCTTGTTTTCTCTCACCACTTAATTGTTCAGCTATGCTATGTATATCTGTGGATGCTCCACTGCACCGTTGGGAACAATGCTTTATCG
>JADBJO010004406.1:127500-135000 GCA_016801955.1 Conus betulinus | reverse complement strand
GCGTGCGTGCGTGCGTGCGTGTGTGTGCGTGTGTGTGTGTACGTGTGTGAGCAATTATGAGATTGTGTATATCATCATCTTCATTGATTTTCGTGGAGGTGGTGGTCGTGGTGGTGTGTATGTGTCTGCACACGCGCGGCGCGTGCGTGTACCTTCCCCCCCCCCCCCCCCCACCCCCCCCCTCTTTAATTAGTACTGTGGTAAATGGCATTGCGTTTTCACTGAATGTAGATAGTTTGGAGCAACGACTTCAGATATCTTGGTCAGTTGTGCAAGTACAGACTGATTCACCTGTCCCATACCTCCACCCCCTCCCTCGTCCGTCTCCTTCTTCCACCTACCCTCCCACCCTCACATACTCCACGATTGATAACACACAAATGTGTACTTCCCCACCTCGTCATAGACTGGGGCGTGCACTAAAAACATTCCTGAAGCATAGAATCTCCGGAATGTAGAGTTTTGTGGAGGCCTGTCGACCATCGGCTAGTTTAGAAAGTTACAGTTGTAGAGCTTGTTTATTTTTTTTTCTTCCTCTTCCTTCACCTCTTCCTCTTTATCCTCTCTTTCGTTTGACCCTCCTTATACATGGGACACAACGATGCCTTCAGTGACTAACAGAATTATCCAAGACACAGTCTTCTGAAAATACAAATGAAGAACTGAAAGGCCATTTTTTTTTTAAATTTACGAATTGTGCAGGCATGGTTCTGTGTAATTCCTGATTAATTTGAATCATTCGTTCAGTCTTTGCTTGTTTGTTTTTCAAGTGAAAGGTATTTCAAGAATGAACATCAGAATAGAAGAACAAATCGGAATTTAAATAAAACTGGAAATCGTCTTTGCTGGTTGTACATTTTTCTTTTTCTGATCACATCAATTCTCTATCATGAGCTCATTACATATGTTTTTTTTTCTCTGGACTTAATACAGAACAAGGAAATAATTTGAACTATTTTCATCGTCCAGGATATCTGAATTCATGGAAACGCTTACACACGGACACATTCACCTTTTCGCATGACACCAGATTTTAAAACATGAAATAAAAATCAAGAGTAAAAAGATAAGCTTGTAAATTTGCTTTGAAGTCCAGATTAGAATATACGTTCGCGGTCATGCAGCAGGCTGTTCTCAAGTCCCAGGAGCAAGCGGTTACCGTTTGTTTGGCATTTGTGTTTGGGAACGAGAACCACAAGTCAGCCGAAGAACGATGCGGTCTGGCTATGCCATGGGATGAAGCAGTCTGAGGGAGACGGGAGTTCAGATCTGACGGCACAGGAACAGAGTCAGGCTGTCTTCTATAAAATCCAAGCTTTGACCGGCAACCGGTGACGTCTACGCATTAGGTCATGTATGATGTGTTCTCTGAAGGGGAGATCTGAAAAAAATATCTTGCTGCATAGTTTTGGACACGCTGACGTTTCTGAATAAGATAGTCAGAAAGTCCAACAGGCAGAGAACTGCAGAGATACAAGAAAGCAAATGAAGTGACAAGAGTTTTGGCTGCAACAGGTTCACGGAGATGCCGGTTGGCACCGTGACGATCAAGTTCCAAAGAGTTTACTGTACAGAATTCACGTGCGCCCTCATTTCCAGATCACTATCCATGTAAACACAATTTTTTAAAAACCTTTCCGGAGAAAGCAATCACACAGTTATAGATCAGAGGTGAAGCACTGACAGGAAGATGGAGTGCTTTTGGCCCTGGCAGACCAGCCAATTCAACTTCGGTTTTAACACACTTTAGCTGCAGTTTGTTTTCAAAACATTCCCACATCTTGACAATTCGCACGTCATTCTCTCGAATTCAGAGACATTTCCCGAGTGTTATCTGTAAACATGTGATGAGGACAAGAGTGGGTTTCACGAGTCTGAGAAAGAAGATGCATGTGAAACACAAAGAGTGTAGGACGGTGGACAGAGCCCTGCAGAATCTCAGATTGGGAGTAGGCTGCACGAGATCTGACACCATTCACAACGACTGACAGGGATCTTTCTTTTATACTGCAGTGGAACGAAACGAATGAAAGCTGTCTCCATGACACCAAAGTACTGATGGAGATGTTGCTCTCGAACAGCACTCAATGCGTGTCGAAGGCCGCAGACAAATCAAGCAGAGTAAGCACAGAACGTTTTTGTAGATCGGCAGCGGTAAGAGAGATCATGTCTAATGCGGAATAACCCAGTTGTCCGTCTAGATATGCCCAGAGCAGACTTAGACCATCTATCTCTCTCTCTCTCTCTCTCTCTCTCTCTCTCTCTCTCTCTCTCTCTCTCTCTCTCTTTTTGTGAGAGCAGGAGAGAGAGAGAGTGAGAGTGAGAGAGATTCTGTGTGTGTGTACGTGCGTGCGTTCGTGCGTGTGTGTATGTGTGTGTGCGTGTGTGTGTGTGTGTGTGTGTGTGTGTGTGTGTGTGTGTGTGTGTGTGTGTGTGTGTGTGCGCGCGCGCGCGCGCGCGCCTGCTTCTACTTGTGTTCCTGTTTTTTTTTTATATTTTGCGTCTAGATGTGTACTGGTGTAAGCGTGCGTGGGCGCGCGTGTATATGCATTTAAGTATGCATGTATGTACATATGGATTTGGGTATGTATGCATGTGTGTGTATATGTGCGCGCATGCGCGTGCGTTTGTGTGTGTGTGTGAGCGTGTGCACGCGCGCTGGTTGGTTGTGCATCTCCTTCATGTGTGTTCCTGGTTTTCACCCCTCTATAAAAGAGGAAAACAGGTTGGAGAGTGCTGACGGGATACGTCTGTCTCCCGCTGCTGTCAGAGGACAGAGAGCCATTGCATTCCTCACAACCACACTTCTGTCAAACAACCATTAGGCAGGGTGTCCTGCCGTGCCGACGCTGAGAGACGCGCCAGTGTAAAAAAAACAAAAAAAACAAAACCAAAACCAACCCAGACTGTCTGGCAACACGCATTGACAAACAAGAACCCCTCCTTCCAGTGGAGAAAGGTAGTCAGTTTGCCTGGTACAGAGTACAGAGAAGGGGGATGGATTTCCTTGTCCTGTGTCATTCTACAGGGTGCAGTGGAGGGCGGACTTGCACATCTGCCCGTGACTCCCTGTCCTATGTCATTCTACAGGGTGCAGTGAAGGGTGCATATGTACTCCCTGTGACTTCCTGTCCTTTGTCATTCTACAGGGTGCAGTGAGGGGTGCATATGTACTCCCTGTGACTCCCTGTCCTTTGTCATTCTACAGTGTGCACTGAGGGGTGCATATGTACTCCCTGTGACTCTCTGTGCAGATGAGGGTGGATATGTACTGTGGTTCCCTGTCCTATGTCATTCTACAGGGTGCAATGGAGGATGGTTATGTACTGTGACTCCCTGTTCTATATCATTCTACAGGGTGCAGTGGAGGGTGGATATGTACTGTGACTCCCTGTCCTATGTCATTCTACAGGGTGCAGTGGAGGATGGACTTGTATCTCGCCGTGATTCCCTGTTTTAGACCATTCTAGAGGGTACAGTGGAGGGTGGACATGTATTTCGCCATGACTCCCACAGGGTACAGTTAAGAGTGGACATGTATCTCTCTTGATGACTCCTCATACTAGACCATTCTACAGGGTGCAGTTAGGGGTGGACATGTATCTCGCCATAACTCCCTATACTAGACCATTCTAGAGAGTACAATGGAGGGTGACATGTATTTCGTCATAACTCCCTATACTAGACCATTCTAGAAGGTACAGTGGAGGTGGACATGTATTTCGTCATAGCTCCCTATATTAGACCATTCTAGAGGGTACATAGGAGGGTGGACATGTATTTCGTCATAACTCCCTATACTAGACCATTCTAGAGGGTACAGTGGAGAATAGACATGTATTTCGTCATAACTCCCTAAACTAGACCATTCTACAGGGCACAGTTGAGGATAGGCGCGCGTCTCACTTTGACTTTATTTCCGTGACCATCCTACAGGGTACAGTGGAGGCTGAAAACGTATCTCTCCGTTACTCTGTCCACGACCACAATATCTCTCCATGACTCTCTGTCTATACCATTCTACAGGGGACAGCGGAGGCTGAAAACGAATCTCTCCATGACTCTCTGTCCGAGACTATTGTACAGGGTACGGCAGCGGGTAAACATGTCTCTCACCATGACTGTCCAAGACCATTACAACAGGGAACAGTCCATGGCACACGTCAGACAGAAGACGCCCTGGATAGACGACCTGAACAACTGGACAGTGGACACCACACCCAGGCTGTGTAGATGATGGAAGCTGGAGGACTGTCAAGATCGATCACCGGCCAGAGGTCGTCACGGCCAGCCTACCATTCCCTGGCTGGGGACAATGATCAATAATCCATAGAACCGACATTGATCAATAATCCACAGAACAGACCGTTGTCAACAATGAATGGAACAGGCAGTAACCAATAATCCATGTAACAGACAGAAACCAATAATCCATGGAACAAACACCCCCTCCCCCACACACGCCCTTCCCCCCACCCTCATCTCCTGTTCTGGAACAGTGATTCATAATCCATGGCGCAGACAATCCTTTGGGTTACAAGTCACACCAGCTCTTTGACTGACGGGTCTGCGACTCATCTGTTATGATGACCCCCTCCCTCCCGCCCCCTACACTTCTACCCTTCAGCACCTCTCCCGTGGGATTACCGGGGTGTGTATGGGAGGGAGAGAGATGGACGGGGGTTCTTTCGGGATAAATCGTATTCCTTACATTGACATTTTGTTGTCAAATGTTCTCCCTGTCTTTGTTCTCCGTGACTGCTTTTAAATATAATGTTTTTTTTGTGTGGATTACTCTTTTTTTTCTACTATTGTAACTTCTTCACCTCTCTGCGTTCTGCGTCTGGACAGTCTGTTCACATCTAGTTCTCGCTGTTCTGTCGTAATCTGCTGTCTTGGAAGTGAATTGGTACGTCTGTTGTAATCTGCTGTCTAGGAAGTGAATACGTCCATTTGTTGTAATCTGCTGTCTAGGAAGTGAATACGTCCATCTGTTGTAATCTGCTGTCTAGGAAGTGAATACGTCCATCTGTTGTAATCTGCTGTCTAGGAAGTGAATACGCCCATCTGTTGTATTCTGCTGTCTAGGAAGTGAATACGTCCATCTGTTGTAATCTGCTGTCTAGGAAGTGAATACGTCCATCTGTCGTAATCTGCTGACTAGGAAGTGAATAGGTCCATCTGTCGTAACCTGTTGTCTAGAAAGTGACTAGGTCCACCTGTCGTAATCTACTGTCTAGGAAGTGAATAGGTCCATCTGTCGTAATCTGCTGTCTCGGAAGTGAATTGGTCCGTAATGAGCACCAGGCGACATTGACATAGATATGAGTGTATTTTGGTGATACCCTTGTGGTTTTCATTTCAACAACTCTACATCATTGAACTTGAGAACATGACGCAGGAAGACCTTTGTCGATTTACGATGACATAGTTCTGTCCACCGTAGGCATGTCAATAGCTGAGCTATGACGTTGTGAATGGTTGTCGTGAGCGATGTATATATATCTTGCTGTGTTCGGTGTTCTGATTTTCAAGAGGTTCAGCCAGGCCGCATCTCTGATGGGGTGGGGGTGGGGGTGGGAGGTGGGTGGGGGGCTCTCTGAGGCAGACCAGACAGTAACTGAACCGATGGTATGACTGAGCATGGGGAAGCGATTGGGAGAAGTTCCAGTCTCTAGCCTCTTCTGATTTCACATTGGTCATCTCTTATCAGTTTTCCGAGTCACACCCTCATCTCAGTCTTCATATGCTCGTTGTTGTCGTCCTCATCGTCATCGTCGACATCCATGTTGTTGTTGTTGTTGCCGTTGTCGCTGTTGTTGCTGCTGTTGCTGTTTTCTTATTGTAGACGCTCTGCTTGGTTTTACTGAATGTATAGCGAGTGATGCTATGCATGTGGGTTTATTTATTTATTTTTTTTTACTATCAATAGATGGATAGGTAGACAGATAGACAGATAAACGTGACTGACCAAACGGCGAAGGGAACAATGGATTATCTGTTCTTTTCTCTCTCCAAAGTAAAAGCACATAGGCGTAAAAGGGAGATGATCGGGCATGTAATGTCTCACTGCTCTTAAGAAACAATTGTCGTTTGATCCGGTAGAGAGATCTACAGTTATGTGGTAGCACGAGTGTGAAAACGTTCGATATGTTTCAGTTTTGCGCTTTAAGATTTTGCGCTCATGATCAGCAATTCTTTTAGGAACTTGTTCAGGGACAAGCAAGGTTTGCCAAATTTGCAGGACATGGGCCATTAATCATTTTGAAGCAAAATATAAGTCTATGTCTGGTTCTACTATCCTTGAGAGTAAGCAACCTAGATTCATTTGATAATTTAGGTGACCAGCTGCAACAAAAGACCCAAGAATAGTACTTCCTGCTTTCAGAGGCAGATGTTTTGCAGATTTTGACCCGAGTTTCAGAACAGTATCCCATTTGATAAATCTTAGTGTAGAACACTAGGCACTCTAAAAATGTATACATAATTCCCACTGCTTTACCATTACGTTTATATCTGTAAATTTTCATGAAACAAAGCAGCTTGATAACTGAGCTCGTCATATTTTCAATACGTGCATCCTTTTTTTAATTGCTATTAAGAATAATACTATGGTGTTTATGTTTGTCTGTGTTTTTGTTAATGAGTATAGTCAAATGTGTGAGGTAAAGTCCGAACACTGTTTGTTTGAGGTTAAAGGCCTTCAATTTTCCGACGGTTTGTCCAACGATTTATTTGATCTATATCCGAATTCAGCATATCTTCGCAAATCAGTTGCTGTGCGCTAGCGGCATGCTTGTAATATCGGCAACAGTGTAATATTAGATGTAAGTAATGGGAAAAAAAAAAAAAACGCATACTAATCATTAGGAGATATCTGCAGGATATTTTTTGTAATCGTTTCTTTGCTACAGTTTGAAACACAATCAACAAACCAGTGTAGAAGCTATCCTAAGATTCCAATCACCTTCGCTTCGGATATATTAAAACAGACTGCTTCTGATGTGACACCATCATTAAATGAAAACTTTAAATCTCCATAAGCACGTGCTAATTGGTATATTGTTGAGTCTCTAGGAAGAAATGTAGACAGACAGGAAGATACATATTACTGGATGACGAAAAAAGGAAAGAAGTAGTGAGCATGCTCATGGATGCATCTATACAAACTTTGCATGCACAGCTTAGCAATAGAAAAGGGGGGAAATATGTAAACAATCTCTTGTCGCCTTTTGACGTACACGCTCGACTCACGTGCGCGGTTTTTCATACTCGGGGAAATTAAGCTACGTGCAAAATTCTGCTGTCTTCCTCCCCTGTCCGATGTCTCTTCTGCCTTAATGCCAGACCTGACGTGGACAACGTTGAAATGGCAGCCAACTTTGGAGCCGTGGAAAAAAGAAAATGAAGTGTCAAACTTGAGAGGAATCGGAAGTCCCGAAAGAGTGCTTGTAAAGGATTGAGAAATTGACAGGGCGATGACACAAAGCGTGAGTTGAT
>JADBJO010004406.1:120000-125000 GCA_016801955.1 Conus betulinus | reverse complement strand
CTCCTCTCTCTCTCCCTCTCTCTCGCTCTCTCTCTCTCTCATCTCTCTCTCTCTCTCTCTCTCTCTCTCTCTCTCTCTCTCTCTCTCTCTCTCTCTCCTCTCTCTCTCTCTGCGATGCCTGTTAGATTAACATTTTCTTTGACACTGGAGCATTTTAGCTAGAATTCCGTTTGTCTTTCTGGCAATACGGTGTCGACTGCCTTCATCCTCCGCGCCATCCGCATGCTTGTCAGATCCAGGTGAAGATCACTTAGCTTTACTCCTTTCTTGGGAGAGATTGGAGAGTCAAATGACATTTGAGAGAGGCCACAATAGCTCAGTGGTAGAGCACCGGGACTCATAATCTTGATAACGATCCTTAGGCTGCGGGTTCGAATCTCCGCCGGGCCCTTTCCATTCAGGGGCATTTTTTTTTTTTACACGGAGTTAACATTTGTTCTGACTCCATATCCAAAATAGTCCTTCGAATGAGACTATAAACCAAAGTTTTGTGTGTCAACGCATGCGTAACGTCTCGCACACACCTAAAAACCCATCACCAACTTTCGGAAAGAGAAGGCCTCTCTGGCGTTGGTATGGATGACACGTTACACGTAGCATGCACCCTGCGTGAGAAATTGAAGAATGAAAGAAGGAAGGAAATTGAGTGAACAATATTGATTGGATGACATGGGAAATGACTGAATGAAGCGCCTGCAGGCAGCTCTTCAGTCGGCACTACCCAGGCAGGCAGCCCGTTGCGTACACGAGAGTGTGAATTGCCAGCGCCTAGAACCTTTGGCAAGGCGCTTTAAGAATGCTATGTTATTGCTTTTCATGATCAACATTCCCCAATGATCGCATTCAGTGAGGCTAGCCAACTATGCCACATGAACAATCGTGAGTTCAAGAAGAACGATGCCGGTGGATGACATCAGCGATAACGTCCGGAGGGTAGACATGGCGGGTGACCTCTGAGAGGGAAACACCGGGATCCCCTGGGTGTTTTGTCCGGGTGTGAGCAGTAGGGAGGGCGGGGATGTATCGGCTCCCATGGGGACAGGGCGTGGCGTGGGTCAGGGAGATATACAGCGGGTCAGCGTCCTTGGGGGTGGTCATCAGATCTCCCCTGCCACCGCCCTCCCTGCTTGGCTCTGTCCGCTCTGCTGTCTGTCTGTCTGTCTGTCGGTCGGTCGGTCGGTCGGTCGGTCGGTCTGTCTGTCTGTCTGCCTGTCTGTATGTCGGTCGGTCTGTTTGTTGAGCTGTTCTGATTTTGGTTCTGTTCGTCTGTTTGTCTCTTGTTCTTCAGCACACACGCACGCGTACACACACACACACAGACACACATACATGCACAGACAAACAACAGACAGACAAACAGACACACACACACACGCACACACGCACGCACGCATGCACGCACGCGCACGCGCGCGCGCGCGCACACACACACACACACACACACACACACACACACACACTTCAACAAGGTGTGGGTTAGAGAGGCACCTAGAGGTATTTAATAAACAAAAGAAAGACAATTCCCTTATTAAAGCAAGCAATAATGCGTTAAAGCTAATTGACAAAAATATATAAAAGCTCTTGTCAGATATACAACGGAACATAGGGTGATTGTTACAGCTATTGTCACAATATGTACCCCTTTAACCTTTCGTCCACACAAAAAAAGAAGACTTCGCACACGCGCGCGCGGCAGTTTGGCATAGGCCTAGTGTGGAAAGAGCATTGTAAAAATAACTGCCCTCTCGTTTCAGTACCTCAATACCTGCCACAGCTTGCATGTACCACGCGCGCGTTTGTGTGAAGAGAGAGAGAGAGAGAGAGAGAGAGAGAGAGGTGTTCGAAGTTCACATGTTCACATGCATTTACAGCGATAAACGTCTTTGATGAATTTCTCTTTCCTGCAGTTGCAGTTGTGTGTGTGCACGGGAGCAATGATGGATGTGGGTTGGCGCGATTCAAGTCAAGGCGGCGACGCTAGCTGTCTGTATAAGGAACGCGGGGTTATCAGAATCTCATCCAGGGCGCTGTCAAGTTGAGATAAACTTTTATCATTGCCAACAATTTACTGCGACTTCAGCTGCCTCGGGGTCATTGAGAGAGACGACCAGTTGTCGCGAAAGTATCGAGTGAAGTTCTCGTCGAAACGTATATAAGTGGCGGCCACTGTTCGAGCTGGTTGTATTGGACATACTCCCGTGGATTTTATAATACGTCCGTGTGGGATTACTTGGGGCTCATCTGGAAGGTTCTGGGGTGGAGAGCGGTGGTGACAAGTGGTTTTGGTTGGTGGGTTGGAGGTTCGAATTCCTCAGTGGAGGTTGATGTGTTGGGGGAGGGAAAGTGACTTTGTGTGTGATAGTGTGGGAGTTGTGTGGAGGAGACATGGAGGAGTTGTTCAGAGGGGTTCCTGTTGTGAAGGTCAGTGGGTTTCCTTGTGAGATTCTCGTTGCTTGGTTGCCCAGGCAAGCTGTCTGTCTCTGCCTGTTTGACAGTTGGTTTGTGCGCGTGTTCCTCCTTCTTCCTTTTGTCTTCTCTCTTTCTCTCTCATTTATACTCGTGCGTGCACATACATACGCGCTCGCGCGCGCACGCACGCACGCACACACACACACACACACACACACACACACACACACACACACACACACACACACACACACTGCGCGCAAGCGCATGCACGCACGCACGCACGCACACACACCACACACACCACACCACACCACACCACACCACACTACATCACACACACACACACCACACACACACACACACACACACACACACACACACACATGCTTTTTCCATAGTACATATTTGCTTCAAATGTTTTCTACTATTGGAATGATCAATAGCTGGCTCATCAGCGAATGTGTGACTGTAATGTCTTTGTACATAATCCATCAGTTTAAACGGGTAATAATTTTGGCGATCTTCTCACCTGTATAAAGTAAGTCGTGCTCTTAAAAGAGAATTGTGCCCCATTTATCTGGAAACACACTGCATCATATCTCCATCTTTATATACGTGGCCAACTAAACAAGGACTCGGAACAGGCTACCTGAACATCAACAAAACATAGAAGAAAGAAAGAAAAAAATGACGTTCGTTCTACACAATGATAGAAATAGTGTTCACCTATTTCGCTGTGCTGAATCGCGTCTGTCTCGCACACTACAGACGCCGATATGAAAATGTCAGGATATCAGATTATCCATCTATATCTTCACAAACCCAGTTCTACGGTAACATTTGGAAAGGATCAACCATGTTGAAAACTACGACGTGGAATCTATTTGGTAAAAAAATAAGTTAAAGACAATAAACCACTCATAAATGGATTTGTGTTCAGAATCCCATCAGAAACCACAGACTGGCGAAATAAATTGAATGGTCTTGTGGATGAAGACACAATGCTAAATAATGAAACGATTATCTTGGGAGATTTTTACATTGATCTCTTTAGAGTAGAGGCAAAATGGTCTCAAAACTACTCATACAAGGCTTGTAGCAGTCAGCTGACGAACCAGTGCATGTAACTGAAATGACGAAAATCAAAACGAATCAGAATTACGCAGAAGCAAAGCATTTCATTGTTGAAGTATGTGTTCACCACGAGGATGCAGTGAACACAGTCCTGTCTGTCTTGCTTGGTACAAATCAAAATAAACGTTCAGAAGGTACGAAACAAAGTGATATGTTACAGGAACTTTAAGACATTAAAAAGAGGATTTTTCTCTTAGACGTAGCTAAAGCATGAATAACTGCATATATCAGAACAGTGATCCTGAATGAAGCAGCTTAATTTCCAATCAATACATTTACTTCTATGTCTTTCAACATTTCCATTTATAAAGATAAGCGTCAGACAAAAACAAAACTCACCGTGGAGAGAACTAAAGAAACTGACACACAAATTGAAAAAAACACAAAAAAACATTTAAAACAGCTCTGGACTAAACAAACGGTTTAAGATATAAAGCAATAGGGTAAACTCAGTGAAACGCAAATTTGACTACTCTTACTTCCAGAGGTGATTTCTACTATGAATCCACGTCAGATCTGGAAAGTCATAAACATGTTTATAAATAGACAGGTAGCAAGAACTTAACAAATCGTCTGAGATGTACTTGTAATTCAAATCATATAGCAAATATCAGCGATCAAATCGCATCACATAACATGTCAAACAAAAAAATATTCATCCTCGCTTCAACTACTGATCCTTTGGGACGTTAGTAAGACTGTCGATTTTAGGGTAATCAGATACACATAATCTGAATAGTCTAGATGCAAGATTTCTAAAAATTCCATGACCTATAACTGATGATACTCTGACATACGCATGTCACTAGTGTCTAGGTAAACAATATTTTCTGTAAAATTTGATGAAGCAAAATTAATTCGGCGACATATATCTAGTGATTCTTAACATCTATTCATTCATAGATCAGTTCCCATTTTGTCTGCTTTATCAATGTCTGAAGAAAAGTATTTGCAAAGGTCCTTATAATTCTACCATGTTAAAAACATGAAGATACGCCCCGCTTCTGTGAAAACCATTCTTGTCGTGTGGATCTCACACAGCCTATGGGTAGACTTTCATGCAGCATTAAAGAAAATAGATTTGTGAATATTATTTTCTAGACATTGAACAGCCATTTGATGTATTCGCTCTCCATTACAGCGTAAATCAGAGTGTCATAAACTAACTTCAATATGTCTTTTTCTTGTCACCTTTTTATGCAAAAGGAAAGAGTAAGTGTCACTCAACGAAAGAGTATTGTAATTTATGGCTGTTTATTATGGAGTGTCACGAGGATCTGTACTCGGGCCTCTGTTGTATTTAATCTACGTCAATGAATGAAGTTGCTTTCTTAAATGTAAACGTGAAATGTTTGCAAATAATAATCTCTTCATTCATGTGATTATGATTCCCATAAACCATGATGAACTTCAAGATAATATTGAAAAAAATAATTATCACTGGACCCAACTGA
>JADBJO010004406.1:90000-97500 GCA_016801955.1 Conus betulinus | reverse complement strand
GGAAGCGGGGTGGGGGGGAGGGACAAAGAAGAAAAAAGATATAACAAAAAAGTAGGAAATGTTAAAGAACTGGTAAAGGTATAACTAGTGTCTGTGGTCCAATGGTTGGAGTGGATGCCTCTCGAGCCGAGGGCTGTGAGATCCAAACACCCGTGGGATGGGGATTTCTATAGCTATGGTTAAAAATCGTCTCTGTCCACCAAGCAGTAAGCGGCTACCCAAGTCAGGTCAGGAAAGGTTGTAGCGGAGATAGGAGAGAGATGGGCTCCGCCTTACCTTTATGCGTGTCCCAGATACACGGAATATCTGGTAGTTCACTACCTGTACAGTCAGTAGTTTGCTGGAATTTAACATTGTTGCCTTTCCGAAAAGGAAAACCGAAGAGGGAAAGCGATAAGAAAGAGTGGGAAAAAATCAGGGCAAGATTAACATAAGTATGAACGGTAAGAAAGGAGAATTGTCTTTTTTAAAAGAAAGAAAGCAGATAAGATAGAAGAATGAAAAAGGAAGAAAAAGGAAGACTAGTATATAGTACATGAGGTTGGAAAGTTTGAAAATAGTGGAAAAGTTAGAAACAATTTAGTTGATAATAGAAAGGATGGGGTAAAATGTAGGAAAGCTAGGGGAAATAAGTAAAAGACAAAAAAAAGTACGAAAAGTGTTAAAAGTAGGAAACAAGCAGAAGAGGTGGGAACAGGTACAAATAAGCAGAAATATGCAGTGGGAAACTGCGAACAATCACGAAAAAGCAGGAAAAAAAGCTTGGACGAAGCAGAATAAAAATAGGAATATATATATTTTTTTCCTCATTCAACGCCTTCCTTGCGCTGAACTCAGAAGCAAACTGAAGCGATCAAAGCTAAGTGCATTTTCGTTATTTTGTCCGTCTTTATTTCACCTGAGGAAGACCTAAGAGGTCGAAACGCGTTGTGTGTTGTCTTGTGACTCGTTTGTCCATGTTTCTCTGGGCGGTTCGCTGACATTATTTAAGATTTGATTATTTTTTTTTATCACGTATGAAAAATGAGGAGGATAAGGGTGGACAAGAAGAAAACATAGGGAAAAAGGGAGATTATCAGACGGTAAAGAAAAGTCGAAAAAGTTAGTGTGTAATTTGGGAATGGGGAGGGGGGGGGGGTGAAAAAGTCGGAGGGAGGGAGGGAGGAAAGGAAGGGGAGAGAGAGAGAGAGAGAGAGAGAGAGAGAGAGAGAGAGAGAGAGAGAGAGAGAGAGAGAGAGAGAGAGGTGGGGAGGAGGGGGGGAAAGGGAAGAAAAACTATGAAAGCCAAATTAGAGCGAGTTCAGCGGGGAACGAGAAGGAAGGAAAAGATATGATGAGGTAGGAACAGGTAGAAAAAAAGAATATAAGGTAGGACTGGTAGGAAAATATCTGGAAAGGTGGACAATGTGGGAAATGAATTGGGGAAAAAATACAAAAGACTAGCAGAAAACAGGACAAATGTACGACAATGTTGGAAAAGGTAATACGAAATAGGAAAAGTGCGAACTTGCAGGGCAAACTACACAGAAGCAGAAACTTGTAGTAATTGTCCACAGCACACACACACACACACACACACACACACACACACACACACACACACACACACACACACACACACACATACATACATACAAATACACACACCACACACACAAGCACGCACGCCCGCATGCGCGCGGGGGCGCGCACACACACACACACACACACATTTGCGCACACATGAGAGAGAGAGAGAGAGAGAGAGAGAGAGAAGAGAGAGAGAGAGAGAGAGAGAGAGAGAGAGAGGAGAGAGAGAGAGAGAGAGAACTCTGCATGAGACCCAATGAGGGAAACAGAGAGGAATAACCTGACAAGTGCTTGTGGCTCCTGTGAAACAGGTACATCGTGCGTTGCACACCCTGCAGTGAGTGAAGACAGTCTCAGGTGATAAATGTGTGTAATCGAATTCTCTACAAAGCAAACACAAAAGAGAGCGATAAAATCCAAATAAAGCCGGAGTCCAACTCACCTGAGCTTTCTCCCTATCAGTATTCTTATATCCCCAAGATAATACCCCTTCCAAGTGTCACCCTGGAATGAAAAAAATTCATTTGTGACCCAGAGGGCACATGATTTGTTGGTTCAGGTGATTGGTTCTGATCGAGTATTGTGTGCCAGCCAGGGGAAAAATCAATCGATATTGTTGTCCCCTTGTGGCATTAGTACATACATCATCAGAACAGAATCATCTCTAGTAGGTTTATCTTCGAAGGAGAGAAAACAAGAAGAATAAAGAAGAAGAAACAGGCCAAGTCTACTGAAGGTTGCGTATATTTTTTCTCCATTTCGCATGAAATGCAGAATACATTATAATCAAGAAAATATCTTCAAGCCCTGTAACCGGAAAAAAAAAAGGGCAGACAACCGAGAAGGCAAGGACTTAATGCTTCATATTTCATTCAGCGGCCTGTTTCCTTGGGACATCATTCTGCTCTTCATCCACGACATAAATCAATTCTGCAGTTTGATATACACCGCTTGAACAATGTTCCTGAATATATTGCGAGTTCGGGCGTTTTCTTCTGGGCTGATAGAAGAGCTAATAAAAACACAGCAAGTCTGAAATGTGTCCAGTTCAGCATTTGGTATGCCACGAGACAGGATGTTGTCGAGAGCAAAATGAACTGACAGAGGGAGTTAAATTTATCCAGCGCGGCATTTTGTATCCTCACACTTTTTTAAATTTTTTATTTTTAGAAAGTATGCAATATTTGAAAATATCTAAAGAACAAGCAAGAGAGAGGCCAAATTAATGAAAAAAAGAGGAATAGAAAAGATTTGGATCGGAATCTGTTACTAGCCGCATTTTGCAGTTTGGTTTTGCAAGAATTTGAGATGGGGCGCAGCTAAACACTGTCAACGTTAAGATATAACATCAAGATTGACAATTGACGTTTTTTTTTTTTTACAGGGTGTGTACTGTCAACAAAAGAATCCTCATGCAGCAAACATAAAATACACGAACGGAATTCGGGTCAAAGTGACGCGCGCATCTGTGTGAAATATTTTCTTTTTTCGTATCAACAACATCAAGACAACACACACACACACACACACACACACACACACACACACACACACACACACACACACACACACACACACACAAACGTACGTCGTAGTTTCGGAGAAACGATTAAATTGGAAAAAAAAATTACCTTATACTTTGTGTTTGGAAAAATTTCACCTTATACTTTGCATTTGGAAAAAAATTCACCTTAAACTTTGCATTTGGAAAAAAAAATTCACCTTATACTTTGTGCTTCACATCAGTAGTAGTGACATCTGGTAGGTCCGTAAGTTGTTGACATACTTTGCGGTTTATTGTGACACTAAATATTAGGTTCTAATCCATAGCTGAGCTAAACGCTGAACACATGCCCCTAAACTGGTGACTTATGTACAAAATTACACCCGGTGACTTCTCCATCTGTAACATAACAAGAAGGCAAGTTTGCTAACATCCAGGCGAGAGAGAGAGAGAGTCCACCAGAGGGAGTTACTGTGCTGACCAGAGCATGCGTTGACAGCTGGAAAGGACATACGGACTCTGCCTGGTGAGGCCCGAGTGGTCTGAAAGAACAAAGTTGTCTGCCCCTCTGGCTTCACTGTGGTTATCTTCTGACCTCGGAGAAAAAGGTGACACCGTTCTTTCTCAGGTAAGCCGTATGTCCAGTGTGTGACCAAGCGTGTGTCTCAGTTGTGTCACCTTGCCCTAGGTGTGTCGCAAGCTTTAGTGGCATTCACAGAAATTAATTCCAAGGTGTGTGTGTGTGTGTGTGTGTGTGTGTGTGTGTGTGTGTGTGTGTGTGTGTGTGTGAGAGAGAGAGAGAGAGAGAGAGAGAGAGAGAGAGAGAGAGAGAGAGAGAGAGAGAGAGAGCGTAGAGTGATTGGCCGTTACAAAATGAATTTCTTTTGATTTACGTTACAAATTGCGCGAGTTTCCGTTTCATGTCAGTTTTCTCCAGGAGGTGTCACTGCGGGGGACGAGTCCATGTTCGTTCCAACGCATCTGTTAAGCTACGAAGATATTGTGCGCAGGATTTACGGCTAATGAATAAATAAATCAATAACTAAGAGGAAAGGGTTTGAGACGAGGGTCTTGTAGTATCTATCTCATTTGGCAGATGTCTGACCTGCGCATCAGTTGAGCTCGCTGGTCAGACCTTGGTATCTACTGAACATTGTCTACGCCACCTTTATAGGTGTGTGTGTGTGTGTGTGTGTGTGTGTGTGTGTGTGTGTGTGTGTGTGTGTGTGTCCACGCGCATGTATGTGTGTGTATTCGTGTTTATGTGTGTGTGTGTACTTGAGTGTGTTGGCCTGCGTGCTTGTGTGCCAAAGTATGAGGCGAGTGCGTGCATGTGTATGTATGTGCGTTCATGTGCGTGCGTATATGCGTGCGTGTGTGATTTGTTAGTTTTGTGTGAGCACACTCCTGCAAGCATGCATGTACGTGTGGATGGCAGAATTGTTTGAACTGTGTATATGGCAGAATTGTTTGACATCTCTAAATGGCAGACCTATTTGTCCTGTGTGTATGGCAGAGTTGTCTGACCTGTGTATATGGCAGAGTTGTCTGACCTGTGTATATGGCAGAGTTGTTTGACCTGTGTATATGGCAGAGTTGTTTGACCTGTGTATATGGCAGAGTTGTTTGACCTGTGTATATGGCAGAGTTGCCTGACCTGTGTATATGGCAGAGTTGTTTGACCTGTGTATATGGCAGAGTTGTTTGACCTGTGTATATGGCAGAGTTGTTTGACCTGTGTATAGAGCAGAGTTGTTTGACCTGTGTATATGGCAGAGTTGTTTGACCTGTGTATATGGCAGAGTTGTTTGACCTGTGTATATGGCAGAGTTGTCTGACCTGTGTATATGGCAGAGTTGTTTGACCTGTGTATATGGCAGAGTTGTCTGACCTGTGTATATGGCAGAGTTGTCTGACCTGTGTATATGGCAGAGTTGTCTGACCTGTGTATATGGCAGAGTTGTTTGACCTGTGTATATGGCAGAGTTGTTGACCTGTGTATATGGCAGAGTTGTCTGACCTGTGTATATGGCAGAGTTGTTTGACCTGTGTATATGGCAGAGTTGCCTGACCTGTGTATATGGCAGAGTGGTCTGACCTGTGTGTATGGCAGAGTTGTTTGTCCTGTGTATAAAGCAAAGTTGTTAGACCTGTGTATATGGCAGAGTTGTTTGTCCTGTGTATACAGCAGAGTTGTTTGACCTGTGTATATGGCAGAGTTGTCTGACCTGTATGCTTGGCAGAGTTGTTTGACCTGTGTATATGGCAGAGTTGTCTGACCTGTGTATAGAGCAGAGTTGTTTGACCTGTGTATACAGCAGAGTTGTTTGACCTGTGTGTATGGCAGAGTTGTTTGACCTGTGTATAGAGCAGAGTTGCCTGACCTGTGTGTATGGCAGAGTTGTTTGACCTGTGTATACAGCAGAGTTGTTTGACCTGTGTATAGAGCAGAGTTGCCTGACCTGTGTGTATGGCAGAGTTGTTTGACCTGTGTATACAGCAGAGTTGTTTGACCTGTGTATAGAGCAGAGTTGCCTGACCTGTGTGTATGGCAGAGTTGTTTTGACCTGTGTATACAGCAGAGTTGTTTGACCTGTGTAAATGGCAGGGTTGTTTGACCTGTGTAAATGGCAGGGTTGTTTGACCCTGTATATATGGCAGACCTGTTTGTCTTGTGTATATGGCAGAATTGTTCGACCTGTGTATATGGCAGAGTTGTCTGACCTGTGTATATGGCAGAACTGTTTGTCCTGTGCATATTGCCGAGTTGTTTGACCTGTGCATGTAGCAGAATTGTTTGGCCTGTGTATATGGCAGAGTTGTTTGACCTGTGTATATGGTAGAATTGTTTGACCTGTAAATATGGCAGAGTTGTTTGACCTGTGTATATGACAGAGTTGTTTGGTATGTGTATATGGCAGAATTCTTTGATATGTGTATATGGCAGAGTTGTTTGGTATGTGTGTATGTCAGAGTTGTTTCGTATGTGTGGATGTCAGAGTTGTTTGATATGTGTGTATGTCAGAGTTGTTTGCTATGTGTGTATGTCAGAGTTGTTTGGTATGCGTGTATGGCAAATTGGTTTGATATGTGTATATGTCAGAGTTGTTTGATCTCTTCAGTGTATGAGAGTATTTTTTGGAATCAGTCTCTCCCTCCCTCTCTCTCTCCCTCCAGTCTCTCTCCCCTTATCCTCCTTCCACCCCCTCTACCTCACCATCTCGAATGTCTGCCTGCCGTGCACGTGCGCGCGCGCGCGCGCGCGCGCGTGTGTGTGTGTGTGTTTGTGAGTGCGCGTGCATCCATGTTTGTGTATGTGTATTCGTCTGGTACAGAAACAAAGACGAACTGTGCCGGGGGTGGGGGGTGGGGAGGGGTGGGGGTGGGGTGGGGGTGGGGGGTGGCAGAGAGAGAGAGAGAGAGAGAGAGAGAGAGAGAGAGAGAGAGAGAGAGAATTTCTGTAGTATCATTATGATCACAGCAGTAGCTGCTATCTTCAAGACTGTCAGCTGTTTTCTTTTTTTTACAACCACACGTGGCAGTGTTGGGAAGCGCTGGAATAGCTACAGTGCCTGTGGACCTCAACAATGTTGAAACCAGCATGTCCTTTTTCCCTACCTGGTCATTCTCATACCACATTCGTGGAGTTACTGACCGCACGTTCTTGCAAAGGCCTGTCCGAGCGAAATGTCCGAGGGCCAGATCATAGTGAATTCACCTGGTCGGACTGTCGACATGCTGGTCACATAGAATAAAGAGGGCAGAGTTCGTATGGCCGTCGTTCAGTCGGCGTATCGGAATTAGGCAAGGCTGTGGGACATTCATCATTAGATAGATAGAGAGATAGAGAGATAGAGAGGTAGAGAGATGACATTCATCATTAGATAGATAGATCGATGACATTCATCATTAGATAGATAGATAGATAGATAGACAGACAGACAGACAGACAGACAGAAAGAAAGAAAAAGAAAGAAAAAAGAGAAAGAAAGAAGAAAGAAAGAAAAGAAAGATAGATAGAGATAGATAGATAGATAGATAGATAGATAGATAGATAGATAGATAGATGACATTCATCATTAGATAGGTAGGTAGATAGGTACAGAGAGAGAGAGAGAGAGAGAGAGAGAGAGAGAGAGAGGAGGAGAGAGAGGCAAAGGGGGGGGGGGGGGAATACGTGGAGAGGGTGAAGAAGATGATATCACTGATAAAAACGAGAGAGGGATGAGGGAAATCTGGCGCGGAAAGAATGAAAACAACGAGATTGGGGGGAAGGGGAAGGGGTATAGAAAGCGGAGTTAGGGGGAGGTTGGTACCGATGTGATTACACAAGTTGGAATGAGGATAACGTGGATCAGCTTACATACAGTTTCTTCACACACCTCACCACCAAAGGGCCGTTAGGGAAGATGGCGAAAGCAATAGTC
>JADBJO010004406.1:65000-67500 GCA_016801955.1 Conus betulinus | reverse complement strand
CCCTCCTCCACAAGACAGTGTCCTATACACACTGGACCACACCCAGCACCTGGAAGGACTTTCTGTCTGTCTCTGTCTGTCTTCTTTTAATACTTCACTTCTGTACGTCTATCTGGTTCTTCTTCTCACCCTCCATGTTACCCTCCCCCCTTCTCTTTCGCTCTGTCTCTCTCTGTCTCTTGCTGTCTCTCTCTATGTCTCTCTCTCTGACTGTACGCGCGCTTGTATGTGAGTGAGTGAGTGTGTGTATGAGTGTGTGTGCGTGTGCGTGTGCATGCGTGCGTGCGTGCGTGCGTGTGTGTGTGTGTGTGTGTGTGTGTGTGTGTGTGTGTGTGGTGTGTATGAACATCGTGAAGACAACCGTTCCGTTTTCCGTTTATTGGTTTGAAACAAAATTCAACAAAGAGATGACAGCGAATGAACTGTTAGTTTTGATGCAATGTGATGGAAGAATGAAAGAGGTGACGTGACTATTGGGGATAACGGAGAACTATGGTAGATAAACAGTGCAATATCACCATGAGAACCATGGCAAAAACTGAGATGATCAGGATAGCTGCAATGGGATTCTTTGGATGTTTGTCACAGGAACGTCCATGCGGTCTGGGCCAAGGCCGGGGGAGGTCATATGTGTGTTAACAGACAATAGTCACAGGGGATGAAAACTTTATAACTGATCGTTCGTGGCTAGACACAGAGACGAGGCGTAGTGGAGGTACGTGCGCGTGGGTAATTCCTTCTTTCATCTTTGATGAACGGTCAACACCGAACACACCCAGAGATGGTGGTGCGGTGAGCTGTGAAATTCAACGTTGACCCCGTCAACTTCACGGTGTGTACCCAGCTGGTCTAACGGGTAGAAAACCCACTTCGTTGTTCATAGAGTTCCAGTCCCGCTGGTGCAGAGCTTGAATGTCGGCAGAGTGGTTGTCCAGGACAACATACCGCTCTGATCGTGTCAGTGTTGTGTTAGAGATGCCATGTGCCCCTCCCCCACCCCCTATTTCCTTTATTTGTTCTCTCTCTCTCTGTCTCCTCTCTCTCTGTCTCTTTCTCTGTGTCTGTCTCTGTATCTGTCTCTCTATGTCTCTCTCTCTCTATGTCGCTCTCTCTCTATGTCACTCTCTCTGCGCGCACATGTGTGTGTGTGCGTGCGTGCGTGTGTGTGTGTGTGTGTGTGTGTGTGTGTGTGTGTGTGTGTGTGTGTGTGTGTGTGTGTGGCGGGAAGGGGAAGGGAGAGTGAGAGGGAACGTTTGCGTGAGAGAAAGAGAATGGATGGGGACTATTTTACGGTATGGTTAATTGAACACAGACAGCGTGCTTAAAGGAAGTTATTGGTCACACACACACACACACACACACACACACACACACACACACACACACACACACACACACACACACACACAGAGAGAGAGAGAGAGAGAGAGAGAGAGAGAGAGAGCTGTCTCTGTTATCAATGTACGTTCTCGACGTCTGTTGGTAAGCTTTGTTGTGTCCAAAGCACACAATCAAATGTGGGGTTCAGACAACAGACCTTACCTCTGCCATCACTCATCTGTCTGTGAGCGACTAGGAGTGGAATGGAAGAAGTTGATGTGACGTTTACTTTCAAGGAGAAGTAATGCACTATAGTGATAGAAGAGACTCGGTTGAGTAGGTATTGATTGGACAGTTTGTTGGATATTACATATATATATATATATATGTGTACATATATATATATATATATATATATATATATATATATATTCCCTGTATTTTCCCCTCTGCATCTTGTTCTCTGTTTTTCTGCTTGTCTCCCTACGTTTACCAGCTTCAGAACAGAATCTCGGGAGAACTGGACTGCAGGTCTTCAGTGAAGGACACTCCTCTTTCCCTCCCTCTCAGACAAGTTCCTTGGCAGAGAGGATTTTACCCTGTAAGAAAGTTGGGCCGCATCCGCATCATGCCTCCCATACTGTCGGCTTTCCGTGCGCAAAGATTCGAGCGTTCGCTTCTGATCTCTGCAAATTTCATCAGATTGAACCAGTATTTTGTGCATTTGATCTATGAACTGAAGAAAATAGGATCACCCCAGTATGATATACTACTCACACCCACACCCCCCCTACCCACACCCTGCGCCTCGGACAAGCTGTTATATTATGAACTTCATACTCTATGCTGGGGCTTGGTCGCATTCGCGTCATGACTCCTTGATTCGTTGTACTGTCATTTTATTGTGTTCTGTGGGGGTTTGAAACTCTGACTGTATTCTCAACCGGTTTTTGCTAATTTCGGCCAATATTTTGTGCAAGACATCTGTGCATTGCTCGAAACAGGATAGCCTCCTTGATCACTGTGTGGTCTACCCGGCTGGTTCAACAGCTAGAACACCGAAATTGTGCGAAGTCAGCCCTTGAGAGTTCCAGTCACGCTGGCCGCAAAACGTAAACGTTGGTATTCTAGTTGTTTGTTCTAGCTTGATATGGTAGTATCAGTATTGTGCTGCCCTACC
>JADBJO010004406.1:52500-55000 GCA_016801955.1 Conus betulinus | reverse complement strand
AGAGGAGAGAGAGAGAGAGAGAGAGAGGGGAGGGAGCCCCCACACACACACACACACACATTGTGGGGGCCGTGGAAAATACAGGATAAGTGCTTATGTTGCTACATACATCGCCACACACACACAAAAAGCCGAAGGGTTTTTTATGATATTCTTGAGAGAGAGAGAGAGAGAGAGAGAGAGAGGGGGAGGGAGGGAGGGAGGGGTAAGGTAATGTTGCTTATAGCCCAGCCGACCGCAAAGGGCCATATCAGGGCTGGAGAGAGAGAGAGAGAGAGAGAGAGAGAGAGAGAGAGAGAGAGAGAGAGAGAGAACAGCAGCTGCTCATAAAGACCGATTCCTATGATACTTCACAAGTGTCAAAAATCTAAGTCATGGAGTGTGTGTTTTTATTATGGAAAAAAATCATGCATTCCGAGAAAGACTAACAGGCATAGCTGTTTGCCGGTCTCGGAAGGTCTCCTTTATAGTTGCCTTCCACTCGGACACAGATGGACATGGATTGTTGGTTATCACCACAGGCATATCAGACGACGTGCCTTTTCTTAGGGAAAGAAAGAACGACGAGAGAGACTTGTGATGTCAAGGTAAAGAATAGAAGAAGGCCAATAGAGAGAGACTGGCCTGTATGGGAAACTGCAAATGCCAAACGGTCGACTTTTCCTTACGTTTTTCTTTACGTATAGCATGAGACTGAGAGGAACGGAAGGTTGTCCCGAAAGGTCTTTGTCTTGCTTGAAATCAGGCAAAGAGTGATTGTGAAAATGAAAATGTAAACAGCATGTCTAATTATTATCATCTCACTCAAAACACCTCTGTACCACGAAGTGAACTGGAAATTTGCGATGAAAGCTGTTTGTTTTTTTTCTTTTGCAGCTTCTTCAATGTGAAACATCCTGTCATATCCCAGCTGTCACTGTTTCAAAACAGTTTCTCAAAAGTTTCAACAAAGCAGACTCTTCAAAATATGTTATGCGCGAGATATGTGTGTGTGTGTGTGTGTGTGTGTGTGTGTGTGTGTGTGTGTGTGTGTGTGTGTGTGTGTGTGTGTGTGTGTGTGTGTGTGTTGTGCGTGCGAGCGTTTTTTTTTTTCCTGCTCCTAAACTCCAACTCTGTCTACATTGTATAGACGCTACAAAGTGATCTAAAACATTTGTGCTACTTAATTTTAGCCTGCGTTGAATTCAGTTAACCACGGGAAACAGAGATATTGGATATCTATCCGTCTGGTCATAGACATGATCATCCAACTTTTTTTTTTTTTTTTAAAAACACCTCAAGTTATTTATTCAGAGCATACAACAGAGAGAGAGAGAGAGAGAGAGAGAGAGAGAGAGAGAGAGAGAGAGAGAGAGAGAGAGAGAGCAGGACTGAAATGAATGAGCCCTTACCTTAGCCCACGTAACCGTCGTGGACGGTGTAAAAAAATGTTTGGACTGGTTAGAATACCATTTTTGTTCTTTTCTCTTTTTTTTTTTTTTTTTTTTTTGGGGGGGGGGGGGGGGGGGGGGCGTGCGAACAACCACACAAAAAAGATTTTCCTCCAAGATAACTGAAGAACAGAAAAAGGCACGACATTATGAAAATATCTGGCAGAGAAGACATTTTAAGTATTCTTGGTTCTAGTCTTTTGTGTGAACGAAAAAGTGTTTCGCCGGCGACTTCAATGGGATTGTCTCTTTGTCAGCTGCTTTTCACCCGACGTCGTGTCTGACGCCGTTCCTCCAGCGTGTGCCCCGCGTCAAGGAGAATAACTCCGATGCATCTCACAGCTTTGTCCGTGAACGAATTGTCACCATAGACATACACACATGTTTGTGTTCAAAAGTTGATGGTCACACGTTCAGCCCACAGAGAGGGTACCAAAGCGTGGTCTGGTTAATCCCTTGGGTGGGAGGGGGTTTCGCTGTGTGTGTGTGTGTGTGTGTGTGTGTGTGTGTGTGTGTGTGTGTAGGGGGGAGGGGGGAGGGGGGGGGGGGAGAAATTTAAAGATCGGCAGGAGGATGGCGGAGGGTGGAGAGGTGGGGTTGAAGCGCTGCACGTCAGGTGGACGGGCCTACAGCATGCTGACGGTGCCGAGAGCGGAATGAAACAACAGTCGGCTGGTCTTTTGATGAGGGATGACTTCGGGGTGTACCAGAGAGCATTGCAGGCTGGTAACAACACCTTAACATAGTGCAGAGGAGACCGGCAAGTTGAGTCCACGGTCACATCAAACCCCGCTGTGAAGAAGACACGTATATTTTTGTAGGATATGTCACGCCGATCCAGCCGCATGCGTGCTGAATTTAAATTTCATTGACATGTATACATGCTTCTGTTGTTTTTAATGTCCATCACGAGTCACGCTTGGTGCAGCCTTCTCGCTAGTCTCCGCTTACATTGCGTGCAAGTTTATGATCTGCTACTAGGATGGATCGCTAAAATGTTTAAGCGGACGTGATGGTTTACATGTCCACCCTACAAGACTGTCTATCCATAATGACAACAGTGAAGTGGT
>JADBJO010004406.1:35000-47500 GCA_016801955.1 Conus betulinus | reverse complement strand
AATCCAAACCAATCGTTGTCTTTCGGATGAAGCGGTCAACGCAAGTCCCACGTGCCACGCGCACTTTGTCCGCATAAAAGAACTCACGCCACAAAGGGAGTTACGCTAGGAAAACTTCTGTGGGAAAATTCCATAGACGAAGACCAGCAGAAAGACAAACAAGAGAGGCAGTTGCCTATGTTAACTCTCGTTCCGCTTATGATCAAAGGGGTTGTCGGGAAAGAAGACTGACGGAAGAGGAGGTGCTTGGGGAGGGAGAAAGGGCAGGAGGGGAGATTAGTGGATCGGGAGTGAGAGGGGTGGGGTGGGGGGGGGGGGGGGGGGGGGGGGGGGTGAGGGCGGAGCAGAGAAGAGTGGAGAGGAGATAGCATCCAGACCTGCTCCAAATCTCAATCATCACACGGCACTGACGTAAGCGATGACGTTTAATTCATTCTCATGATTTAAGCATTCACTTCGGACTTTCCCAGTTTCATCTGTACTTTTATACAGACCTGTTCCCACAAAAATGAACAGAAAGGAAAAAAAAAAAAAAAAAAAGGGGGGGGGGGGGGGGGGGGGGATGGGGGGAGATAACGCCAGTCTTTCCATTGCAAGTCGACTTATCTTTCCTTAGTTTATGGGTCAAGTAGATCTAGAGAGTCAAAATCAAATATTTGCATTTAAAGCGCACGGCAGAACAACCGTCAGGATACAGACTGTCTGCGTTACAAGTGCCCCGGGGGCACCGTTTCACACCCATGTTTTAGGTTTTCCTCTCTCTTGACTATGCTGGCAGGACTAACTGACGGGGTAAAATTGCATTGAGCATGCCTACCAGCGGTATCTGTCCCATGGACAACGTGGGACTGCTCTCGCAGAGCGCGAGCTCAAACATTGATTACCTCCCTTGCACATTTCCGAACACTTTGTTCTGTTTAATTTCAGTCACAGCATCAAATCGACGACTTTTATGATGTATTTGTGTAATCTTGAAAAAGTAATTGAGGAGGCAAGTGAGGCTGGTTAACCTTTGTGCCTTATGTGTGACGTAACTGGCTTGATTCATCTTCACAATGAAAACGCGTGTTTTTTGCTCACATTGGTATAATACATCAATATGCGGCTGAATTTGTTCAATATTTTGTTAGATATTTATTCAGATACCTGCTCCTGTGTCTGTTTAGAAACTGCATCGCACGATCTAATCCCCAGAGAATAATTATAAGTCAGTATCTATTGCGATATTTGCAAACAATTTCATTTAACAAACATTTTCATAATTATAAAAATGATTGAAGCTGATCCCAATTTCTAAGAAAAGGTCTGTTTTGAAATAGTGAAAAATATTAGTCACAAATTTACGGCCTTTGCAATCTGGCGTCACTTTATTGCAGTGGTAGACCTGTTGAGTCTTTTCTTTTACAGAGTCATTTCTGTCGTCAGTTTCGATGTAGCATTTGTGATCGCCGAGAGAAATCCAAATTTAATGTTTACCATGGGCACACACACACGCCCGCGCTCGCACGCACACACGAGCGCGCGCGTGTGTGTTTATGTACCTACGTGTGTGTGTGTGTGTGTGTGTGTGCGTGCGTGCGCGCGCGCACGTGCGTGTGTGTGTGTGTGTGTGTGTGTGTGTGTGTGTGTGTGTGTGTGTGTGTGTGTGTGTGTGTGTGTGTGTGTGTGTGTGTGTGTGTGTGTGTGTGTGTGTGTGTAAGTAGTGTGAAAAAGAGAGATGTTGAATACAAGGGTAGTTTTACTATTGCACTGCGCGCTTTGAGGTGATGGAAAGCGTATCAAAATGCCTCCTTATTATCATTAATATAGTACAATGCAACTAATTTAATACAACGGAATGCAGTTTGCAATGCGACGCACAATACAATACTATACTGTACGTCAACACACTACAGTATGTAAATGCTACTTAGTGCAATATACAAAAGAAAAGTTAGTAACGAAAAACCATCAAGTCAATGGATGCATAAAATCGTGATGAACGCGTTTTTCTACTTAATATATAGATTTATAGTACGGAAGAAAACAAGAAGGAAAAAAGATTCAGTAGTTGGTACTCCTAAAGTAGTATCATTATGTAATATTTTTTTTGGTCTGACTGGCAATTATAAATCCTGGATATTGGCTTGTTTGCTTTCTTCCTCATTTTCTCCATCATCATGATCATCATGATTACGATTATGATCATCTCTCTTTCTTCTTCTTCTTCTTCTTCTTCTTCCTCCTCCTCCTCCTCCTCCTCCTCCCCCTCTTCTTCCTCCTCCTCCTCTCTCTTCTTCTTCTTCCTCCTCCTTCTCTTCTCCCCCTCCCCCTCCCCATCATCGTCATCATAATCGTCATCAATGTTTCATTTCTGTTTTCTTTCTTTACTTTTCTTTCTTTCTTTTTTTTTTCTTTCTTTTTTTTTTTTTTTTTTTTTCTTTCTTTTTTTTGTTTTTTGTTTCTTTCTTTTTTTCTTTTTTCTCTCTCCCCCCCACCCTTCCGACCCGGGCTTACTTTTCTGAGTACAGAAAAAAAGCAGGCCTAAAAACATTTTACAGACGTGATTTTTATACCTTTGCATCATAAAACAAAAATGTTCATGTTTACACACAGGTGATGTGCCAGCAAGTCCAAACTCGGGCATTAGCACTTCTTTTGTTGGAAACACGATAATAATATCTCTTTTATTGAGTTTATGTGGCATCGCTGCTGTTAGGAAACAAATTGAACAGAACAGCAACACAATCAAAATGTATCTATCAGGAGTTAGTTCCGTGTACATTCATCAAAACAAACTGAGTGTCGAAGTGCCGATAAAGCCTTAATCAGCAATTGTATCAATTGTACACTGCATCTCTTTCTTCCCCCCTTCTTGTAATATTGCTGCTGTTTGAAAACGAAAAAAAAAAAAAAAAAGAACCGTAAAAGAAAAAAGAAAAACCGATTTCTCTGGCCTCAGTTTTGTGTCTATTCATCAGGGCGAATAGCGTTTGTAATGTATGGGTGAAGTGCCAATAATTCCGAAATCAGTTATGGAATGTCGTTTGTCGAATTTTATGCAATATTACTGTTCTTCGAGAGCAAGACCCCCCCCCCCCCCCCCCCCCCTCCCGGCATCTCTCGCCCTTTTTCCAAGCAGTACCTTCGAGACTTTATTTCTGTACGAGTTCATCAGAATACAAAGGTCTTTGGAACACACGGTAGAAATGCCGACATCTCTGAACTTAGTGATGGCATCTCGTCTGTGGATTCTGGCGTGATGTTGGTAGTGTTGGAAAAGCAGACGTAGATTCCAGACAAAGTAGGTCACGTTTCTTCCGTGTCTAAGTCTGGAATGCAGTCTCATTGTAGGTGCAGAATGGTGGTGGCTTTGTATGAACCGGACTATTAGATCTTTACACTCTTGGTAGACAACTTGAAAGTCTGGATCCGATGACAAAATCTGTGTGGTGGCTTGCACTGTCAGAAAGAACAGTGATTCTGTACGCTTTCGTTTTTTTTTTTTTTATAGTAACCTCTTTGTCGACCTGTCTCCATCATTCTTTCTTTATCCTCTGTAATTTTCTCTCTCTCACTCGCTTACTCTCTTCCCCCCCCCCCTCCGCTGTGTCTCTCTCTTATCTCCATTTCTTCTCTCTCTCTCTCTCTCTCTCTTGTCCCTCTTTTCTCTCTTTTTTCCCTCTTTTTCCTCTCTTTTTCCGTCGTTTTCTTCTCATTTCGTCGTTCTCGTCTCTCTCTCTCTCTCTCTCTCTCTCTCTCTCTCTCTCTCTCTCTCTCTCTCTCTCTCTCTCTCTCTCTCTCTCTCTCTCTCACCTTTCGTCTAAACCAGCTTAGCAAACCATCTCTGGTATCTTTTTTCAAGGTGATGTGTTACTGGTTTATCGATTTTCACAATCCGTTGACTGCGTCCATTTGACAAGTGTTTAATGTGTGATAGTCAGGCAACATGGTACCTTACTTTCAAGATCAAATGCCAACTCTTAACTTGTTAGTTTCAAGGGTGTACGATTATAAAACCTTAGTCCAGATCCCTCCAGCGTCCGTACACGAAGTTGACATCTGTCCAAGTTAAAGATCACAGCTTTAAAAGACAGATTGGCTTGTAAGGAGAGGAGGCTTGAGAAGATTCCTTCTTCTGCGAGGGCTGTGTGAGTTAAACTTTTCTCCACAGTAAAGGTCAGCAGACCCAATAAGCATCAGCTGTTTCGATCTGTCAAGAGCTGATCAGGCCTACTACTGCAGGCTGGTAACCCGCTTATGGGAAGCACTCCCACACAGACAAAAGAGATTTCCCGGGAAGCAGGTGGATCCCTCTGCCTAAATGAAAAGTGTCTCCAACTAAGCAAACATGAGGTGTTAGTGAAGGGGAGACCAAGACGTTTTAAAGAAACTGTAGACCTAATTCCGGCCAAAAGTCAAAAATATGGAAATGTTGAAAAGGCAGCTTATGGTCGCCGGTAACTTTAGATACATACATATATAATTTACTTTTTTAAAACAAAACGCGTGTTTACAAAGGAAAAATATAAACCTGACCACTCTCACTAAAGCGACACTCATATGTGCCTGTTTGTAGGCCTAGCCAGGAGTGTGTGTGTGTGTGTGTGTGTGTGTGTGTGTGTGTGTGTGTGCGTGCGTGCGTGTGCGTGCGTGCGTGCGTGCGTGCGTGCGTGCGTGCGTGTGAGTGTGTGTGTGTGTGTGTGATGGCCAGCTTTGACAGACAGCTTTGAATATTTACTGAGGGTGACAAAGGGGCCGTTGAAATATGGTAGACAAATGAAATCAAAAGCGTTTTGAGTTGAATTTTAAATTTTATGTTCGTCGTTAAAATCTGAATGTACAGTAGGACACTGGATCCTGCAGTATCGACTCCTATTAATGTTGCTTCATCAATGAATCGCCGCATTGCATGTATCGATTTTAGCTCAACTAATGCACGTTTCTGAGGACGATCTGAACTTCTATGCTCTGATCTCAATATCTCTTGATCACATGACAAAAGCCAGGTCTGACAAATCATCGACTCCTGTGCATTATCTACACTGCTTTTTTCTGCGCATGCGGAAGATAAAAGGTTAAAGGGCTGTTGTAATTCACGAGTGGAATGTAGATTTTTTTATGGAAGCATAGACTTCACATAATGCGCTGCAGTGAGATACAATGGTATGCAGTACGACACAAATGTACGTTATGTTATAATACAATACAATTCAACACAATGTGATACCAATGCAATGAAATAGAAAACAGCTCAGAACAATGCAATCCAGTACAGTGCAGTACAGCACACCACAATACAGTAACGTACAGTGCTTCGAAAACAATACATACCATTCAAATTATCACAGCACAATATAATAAAACATAGTAATATAACGAATTTATACTTCCAATGTGACACAGATTTAATGGGTTTACAGAGAGAAAGAGATGACAAGATTTTACTTTCTTTAGCTCCCTGCCCCCCCCCCTCCCCCCCCCCCCCCCCAAGCCCCCACCCCGACATACACACGGACACCCTCCATCCCTTTCCCTCTCTCTCACTTCCTAATGAAGTCCCGTTGTCGTTAACAATGCAATCAAGTTCCGTCATAAAGCAAGAAAGGTGACATTGGCGATCAGCAGAGAAAACGATTATGTCTCTATCGAGGAAAAAAAAAGAAAGAAAGAAACAAAAAAAATATACGTATGTGTGATAAAACACGTCACGTGTCCAACTCTCGGGGGTTTGGCTGCTGTGACGAGTTGCCGTGCAGTGGACGACTGGGTCTAATGCTGCAGTAAGGGTTGCCTTGATGCACGTGCCTCTGCCCTAACCTGCACACTAATGAGAAGGTCAGGGGATTCAGGTCAAAAGACAGGCGTAAAATGATTGGTGCGCGAGGCAGTTGGAGGGCAGGCAGAATGACCGTGGGCCATAACCCAGCATTTGATGAACGATTTGGCCGCAGCCTGTGCTAATAGGGCGAGGGCAGCAAAGCCTAATAGAAAATGACACCATGGTTGACCTTGGTGTTGCGTGAGAAGGATGTAAAACGTAAGTCAAACGGTGGATCTACGATTGATTCAGCACGGTCATTACACATTTTCCCCCACACTTGAACATTGTTAAGTAACTGTTTCTATATTGATATCTGTATATGAAGTAGTAGTTTGATGATGATGGAGTTCTGTTTTACCCGCTTCCCATACCCATTCTACCTTGCACCTTCCCCTCCTATGCTGTCGTCTCTGTCATCGCCCCCTGTCTCATCTCTTCCATTTCCTTCATTCTCTCTCTGTTAATATACCATCTCTTTTAAGAGATCCAGATCTCCAACTCTCTTTCTCGCTCCCCAACACCCTTGTAATTGTTTCTGTCCTTGCCCGCCCTCCCTCTGCTTTCTTCTCCTTCGTTTCGCTCTCTTTGTTTTGCCGTTTGTTTTACTCGAACCCTGGCCCCTTTCTCTGCCTCCTTCTTCACATGGCAATTATACCTCTCCTCCCCCATCCCTCTCCTCCCTTACATTCCTCTTCATGTCCCTCTCTTCCATCTGTTTTAGTTGATGCCTGCCCCCCCCTCTCCAACTCCCCCCCCCCCCTTTCCTTCAGCAATCGTCCCTGTCCTCCCCCTTCTCCCTCCTCTCTTACCTTCACCTTTATTTCCCTCTGTTTTATTCTGTCATTATTATCTCCCTCGTTGTGCAATTGCCGTTGCACTTGCCCATCCCCTTCTCGTGCCTTCGCGTATTGACATTTGGAAAATCAGGGCCAGCATAGTACCTTTGTCACAGTTATTTCACTTTAGTCGTACTTCAACTTCCAACATCGCTTCGTCTTGCAGTATTATCATAATCAAAAAGCACTTAATGCAACTGTGTAGCTAAAAAAAAAATGTTAATTTGTGTTTACTCAGTAAGCTAATGAGTCACCAGTCTGAATTTGAAGAAAACCAGACAAAAGTGAGGAAAATGGAGCCCGCGAATAGCCATCCAGATACACTGAACACGCACTTTGTGTATTGGAGTACAGATTTTTGATGATATAAACATTTCCACTTTGTGTTTTCCATATAGTTTTAAAACACATGATTGTGAAACAAGTGAATGTTCGCAGTGTCTTACTGTGAGAACACGGTTTTCAGCCAAGAGCTGTCAGACAGGGCTGGCAGGGATCAAGGTGCGGTTGCACTGAGCTTGGTGGCTGCTCTCTCCCAAATGCCCCTCTAGTTTCAAGCGTATCTTGATCACTGCTGACATGCTTTGGAAACACATCTGCATACTGTGGAACTGCATGGTTAACCGGGGTTGTTTGGCAGCTGACTTCAACCCGGGTGTAAATTTGCGTTGCTGTATGTACTCCTTTTTCTAAGTTTGTAGTAAGATATCTATTTTTGTGACGGTAGTGTTGGACTTTTTGGATATAGTGTAGGAATTTGTGAATAGTAAACGTGCATGCACATTTCTCTCTCCCCCCCCCCTCCTCCTCTCTCTCTCTCTCTCTCTCTCTCTCTGTGTGAATGAGTGAGTAAGTGCGTGTTTGAGTGAGTCGCATGGGAAGGGGGGGGGGGGGATGAAGGGAGATAGAATGAAGAAGCAACGTGTCTCCATGGCGCTAATCAACCTTTCTCCTTGTTTCTGTCCGCCGGTTTTATAGCTTTGTTTGTCTGCTTTTTTTGCAGTGATCAAACTGGATGTACCAAGGACGACTGTCTTGTTGTCACAGAGTCTTTCACAAGCGCTAAGTGCGCCTTGAAAACGAGATAACAACACTTCATTGTTTGACCTGAAAGACTGGGATACAGCCCGCTACTCTAGATCTGGTGAAGGACAGGCTTTTTCTTATTGGGTTTACATACATTTTAGTCAACACGTTTAGCGAGCTCAACAGATAAAGAAACGAAACAAACAAACAAACAAACGTTGGCACATTTCATTGAATCAAAACATGGACATTTGGCTTCTTAAGAGTTTATTTGATTTTTTGATGAAGTGATTCCCCTGGAAGAAGCGGGCATTCAGCGTTGGAGACAGCCTCACAGCAGCTGGCATGAACCAGATGAAGTTGACAGTTTGCATGGAATGTACGAAGCCTTCCAGATGGCTTCACCAAGTCAGGCATATGTAGACGGTTTCGGCGGCGGAGAGATCGAATACTCACACAGTATAATCCCAGTCGTGCATTGTTGGATTTAGTACAAAAGAGAGAGCGAAGGCGGGCCACTGCAGCAAGGCCATATGCTTACAGGAAATGCTACGTGCCCATGGCAGTGTGTGCATGTGTATCGTCATTCTGGTGGTGGCGTTGGTGGTGTAGAAGACGGAAACAATTACGAGACGCAAAACTTCATTTATGTAGTGAAGTGCATTCACCCCCTGTCCTCTCCATCCACTGTTACAATTAAAAAGGACAGAATCCATGCTGCCCCTCAGCATTACACAACATCCGTCCAAGGAATCGCTTTCCACCACATAGTTCGATGTAGACTTCTCCAGAGTTTTGCCCGTCCAACCTGATCTCTGGTGCAGACGTGTGGCTCATCCGTGAATAAGAAATAACATGGATTATTGGTTTTATCCAAGGTGATCCTACGCAAACTGGTTGCGAGGTTACTACGCAAACTGGTTGCAAGGTTCTCGACTTCGCTGTATGAGGACGGGATGACTTGCCGGACATTATTTGCACTTCACAGTGCTAACCTACTACAAGCGTGAGCTGGGCTTGTGATGCACATGTAACTCAGAGGAAAGGCCAACCAGGAGGCATGTGTCCTGATCGCTGTTCAGTGCCAGTGTGACGTCAGCTGATCAGTCATACATCTGATACAATAAGAAATCCCGGGGACTTTCATTCACACAGTCTATTGACAAGTCTTCCTTTCTCAAATCTTTATATGTTTCTTCTGCGGTTCTGTATAAATACATTGTAGTGAGGGAAAATAAGGACAGGCTAATAATTTCAAGGTCATCACGGCAGTGAGTTAGCATAGACTTGTGCAGAGAAGAAAAGAGGGGAGTGGGACGAGATGTTGGGATATACTAATAGGACACAACGTCAATAATCACTTGTGTGTGGAAACAAGAATTATAACACACGGGCGCATGCGCAGACACACACAGAACACACCCACACAACACGACAGCATGCTTGGAAACACACACACACACAGCACACACACACACACACACACACACACACACACACACACACACACACACACACACACACACGCACGCACACTTACACACACACCTACTTCAACCTTTCAAACCACCCACACTTAATACAATCAAAGCGGGGATAGTACCGTTCACTAAGTGCTACAAACAAGGTACATATATAGTAATACCTGATCTGCAGTGGCGATGCCACGGTCTGAGCTGACTATTGCACTGGATGCCGTTCCATGGACAGTGTGTGTCACAGGGGGCCCAGTAATTGGGCATTGAACGCACTGCCATTGGACACGGTGTGATGCATCGTTTGTAACACAAAGTAAGGCACAGTTTGTCATATACAGTAGCTGGATGCGTAGTAATGTACAATCACGATGTAGCGTTTGTGACATAGTAACGTACTATTTGTCTGTAATGCGCAGCGATTGGTTGCTGAGTGATGTACTGTTTGTCCTTAATGAACATCAGCTGTCACCGTTATCGCCAGCTCTGCTACTGGCTCTGTCAAAACAGTGCAAGACTCCTCGAGATTTTTGGGTTCAGTGCTTTTGTGACGAGGTTCCAGCACAGCCTAAACGTTCTTTTTTTTGTTTAAAGGTCTTCGTTATTCCTGACAGCTTCAAGCAGTTGTCGTACTGTCGTCAGGTAAAAAAAAAGGTCAGCGTTCTCATCCAATTAGAAGGCGTGTACTCCACGAGAACGAAATGATCAAAGTTGGTATGTGCTGACATTCACATGTTCTTGTGGGCGGCACATATTCTTTAACATAAGTTCAGGAGAGTGTTGATGAACCGGTTAATATGATGTGTTTTAGACAGAAGGCCATCTTGATCAATCCCATTCTCTTTCATCTTACTGTGTATTTTTTCCTCCGATTTTCCTGCCTACCCTGTCTGTCTGTCTGTTGAAACAGGTCTGGCACTATGCACACTATGAGTGCTTGTGTGTACATACATATTTGCAAATGCTTCTGCTCACATGACAGAATCTAATTACAATTATAATGATTATAATGATGTCATTGAAGAGTTTAATATCTAGACCTCAACGCGTTTCCCCGTCCCCATTTCTCTGCTGTTTTTTTCCCATGAAGACAAGTTGTTTGATTGCATGTTTTCCCCAAACCACTCATTAATTTTGTTCGATGTGTTAACCCTTTGAAGGTTGGGGTGGATGGAAGAGGAGAGAGGTAGTTGTGGAGGCAGAGGGTTAAGTGTAAGAAGAAAGCAGGAGTAGGGATGGAAGTAGCACAGGAAGGCCGCTCTCTCAGAAGGAGGTTCAAATAAATGTTATTGGCACGATCTATAACCAGTGTTATCGCCGTTGTTATGAATATTAGCATTAACCATTTAGAGCCAGCTGCTCAAGCTGGTAAAGCCCTAGTTTGTTAAATGTAAACGCCATTTGCATCCTTTTTAACATTCTTAAGCATAGGATCAAATATGGCCACAATATCGATTATTCTTTAGTTATTTTTATCTGCTTATCTCTTTATCGCTCTTTATTGCAAGTTTCGGCTGTTGGATCGTGACTTTTCCACAAGGTGATGGAAATACTTCAAATCATCACAAACGGTTTTCAGTTTAAGATCACATGGCAGGACCACCCACAACAAGAGCCTGTCCTGTTGACTGTGTAGTTTAGGAGACAAAGGCCAACCGTTAACAGGTGTGACCAGGGGTTCTGTCCACAGCATAAAACACAGTGGGCAGGTTTAACAAAGAGTTCTGTTCACAAGACAAAGTCAGTGGCTCCCACACCAGCAATGAAGGATTACACTTGTAACAAAGAGTTCTATCCACACGACAAATATACTGTCTCCTATCAGTGATTTCAGGTATAACAGTTTGTTGGCGAGACAAGGCCCGTGGCTTCCACACACCAGCAATGAAGAGTTGTATGTAACAAAGAATTTTTGTTTACTACATCAAACTCAGTGGCTTCCATACATTATCAGTGATGGATTTTATGTGTAACAAAGGGTTATATGAACCAGACGAAACTCAGTGGCCCATACACACCGTCAGTGAAGGGTTTTCTCTTTAACAAACGGTTCTGCTTACCAGACCAAACTCAATGGCTCCCATACACCATCAATGAAGGGCTTTTAGTGTAAAAAGGGGCTCTATCTACTACACCAAATCAGTAGCTCTCATACAATATCAGTGAAGAGTTGCAGGTATAACAAAGGATTTTAGTCACTAGACCAAACTCAGAGGGTCCTATGAATTACTCAGAGAGCCAGCCACACCTCCAGACGCCAACTGTAGACGATGAAGCGGAGACTTGGGATCCATTGACACAAAGTCACTATCGACGACCTTGCCCCTACTCTGTCTGCTGTTACCTACCCAGTGTACCCTGACATGGAGTATAAAAGAAGCGCAAAGCAGGCCGCCTGCCAATAATAGAACTCACGAAAGCCATGGTCCTCAGAAATTCAAACTGACTAATCAAACACAATGTACATTAGTGCAGCAAGTGTCCTGTAAGAGATACCATAAATTACAAAAATGATTACTGCATAACCCGACAATCTTGTTGCACGTCTTCAGAATCGGAAATGCTTAATAGTTTCGAAGAACATAAAGGTGTTTCAAACTTATTGAAATTACATCCATAATTTAACAAACTTTTAATTCACACATCAACAGCCAAATGTGAATGTACTAGACTCAATTTCTTTATTAAAAAAAAAGAAATGGAGAAATTTTCCCTATCAGGTTTTTCCGTCAAACTCACCCAGTAGCGCAGAAACGTTCTTCTCTCCCGACCCCAATTAATAGCTGACAAACCAAGTCCTCATCATAATGCAGCGTGTAGTTACAAGAATTTCACACCAGTAACCAAGTTCTAGTCTAAAATGAACAGGACGTCACCCGCTGTCACTGTTGACGAACTGTGAGTTCATGTGCTCTTCTTCACAGCTTCACAGACAACTTGAGAACACAAGTGAAGGGGTCTCTCCTAGCTGCTGCACAGGAAGGCTGAATGTACTTAACAGATTTTCACTACTTTTGTACTTAAACCAAGCATACAGTTCGATATGTTCAGATGTCGATTCTGGAATGAACCAGTCTAAGCCCTAGTTGATTGGCAGTGTAAATCATAGTCTGGAAATACAGACTGCAGACCAAACACCTTCTCAACCAGAACAGAGAAGACAGAGGTGTTGCTGCTTAATCCCCACCCCTTCCCCCCACCCCCCATCCCACCATTAACAGCCTTTCACATTTTTAGGCTGTCCAGTATGAAGTGTCGTCTTCTCGAAGCAACTGACAAAATAACAGGACACAGACCTGAGCTCCCTGTTCACATGGTCACTAAAGACACGACCATTCGACTTTTTCCACAAAACAAAAA